>VZTB01002329.1:223440-253799 GCA_013397245.1 Thryothorus ludovicianus
CAGGCAGGAGAAACGGTGTGGAGAAACCCAGAGCAAAACTGAAGCAGCTGTGGGTGCAGGGCGATGGGGCAGCAGCTCCTGGCAGGGCAGGGAGAGACCAGGGTCTGAATTCCTGGGGGAGCCACGAAAGTCGCTCCGAGCTCAGCTCCAGGTGAGGTCTGGTGAGATCTCGCCGGAGTCAAACACTGCACCCCTCCGTTCGTTCTGAGCCCCCCAAGAGAGAGGTGGAGTCCCACCCTCTCTTGACAGTCACCTCTTTTGTCCCTTCCAAGTACTTTAAAGTGTCCATGAGCACCCAGCAATCGGCTTTCTAGCCGCTGTTTTGGGAAAAAATTCTACAAGAAAACAACCCAACCCCCAACAGCAAAGCGAGTGCCGAGCGCACCTTTCCCTCCCACTCCCTGGCCGTGCCAATGGCCTTTGCTCTGCAGGGCTCTCAAAGCTTCAGCCCATGGAAGCCTCGTGGGTGTGGGTGGAAGGTGGGTAGCAGGGAAACAGATTGCACCACTTCAACCCTCACCTTAGTAGAGCAGCCAGCTGAGAGGAGCTGGTGCAGAGGGAAGAATCACCTGCTGCTGCTGTAATTCCTCTGAGCTACAAAAGGTGCATTACACCTTCAGAGAGGAGACGTTTTCTTTAGAGAATGGTCCATCATGGCTATTTATGACAAAGCTTTGAACATTCAAAAAAAAATTTGAAAAGCCTCCACAACCTTCTAAATAAGTCACAAACTCTAAAGTGAAATAAACAGAGTGGTGTCTACCTATATCCAGGTGACTCTCAATTTCTGAAAAGTAGTAGCTGAGCTCACTGCTAAGTACAAGGGTTTCCACAGTGGCAATTATTTCAAACTTACAGTCTGAAGTGACTAGAATTTAATTAATAACAGCTGGTGATATATAAGGAGAAATTAATATCTGCTCATACTACCTTAGATAAATTGGCTCTTTGGGAGTTATTTAGCAGTCAAATTTAACTTAATTAGTAGTGTGTGTTGATCTGATAATGAATATGCTATGGAGTGAGAAGGTAGTGGGTTTTGTGATTTTTGGTTTTTTAAAAACTACACTTCAGATAGATGAAAAAAAGGTACTTCAATAAATGAGTTTTGGGTATATTATGCTCCACTAGCCCATGAAAATTCTTACATGTAAATATCTGCAGAGATTAATACACAGAATAGAGCTAAGGTAGCACAGGTTGCACAAAATATCTTAAAATTACATGGGTTAGTTTCTATTGATAATCCAAATACTGCCTTTAATAGAGTTCAGAAATTAAATAGTGTCCTTGAATATTTTTTATCAAAGAGTAATTTAACTAACAGAGAGAAAAGAACTCTACACCTATTTTGTGCATGCATGAGTATGACATACATGAATTGTATATTTTCGTAAATAATAGCTCTAAAAAAACTTGAGCCCAACAGAAGATAAACATTCATTGATATGGTATCATACATCAAGATCTAAAAAATGATAAAATTGAGAAGCCAAGAGTAACCTCATTAACTGAAATCATGGTTAAGAAGGAAAAAAAATATAAGAGCCTTATAAGCATGTAAAAAAAAACCCTGTATGTTCGTTTTTAATTCAGTGTTTATTATTTATACCTACCACAAAATTCAGCACTGTTACACAAGATATTAAAAACTGACAATCAATACACATGAGATTTTATACAACAAAATATATTAAGGAGAATTCATCTTTTTTGATTTTTTGTGTTTGGTGTATTTTTTTTCCATTTAGGGTTTTAAATTTGCTTAAAATGAAAGAAAAATATTGCAAACTGAGTTTTCAGCTATCTGAAGAATTCTAGTTCTTGCCCTTTAGAATTTGGATGATATGAATGTTAAACACAGTCAGTTTGTGTATTTTTATATAAATCAGGCCAAATAGAATTTTGGTATTGAAACATTAATTAGCTTTTTGTATTGCAGTTATTGAAATCCCTGAGGAAATTATGTTCAGAAAATCTAATTACAGACTGGCCTTTCTCCAAGAAATTCAAAATTAAGAAGCACTTTCAGTCACTCCTGTTGTGTTTGATCTGATTTGTCCTCATTTTTTGGACTTGGATTTTACTATCCATACTCAAAATAATGAACACCTACCCACAGAAGCAATGCTATTCATTCTATGAGACAGCATATATTTGTATATGAATTACTCCAGTAACATCTTACTTATTTCTTCCAAAAAAAGAACACTAAGGTTTGGGATTTTTCCACAGTACTGCTTATCACAATTTGCTTATAATGAATTTTATTTGCTCTGTCACAAATTATTGCCACAGTTTGTTGTAAACCCATATCAAAGTAATTAAATTACACAGAAAAATACTAAGAAGGCCACTAAGAGTCATATTTTTAAACTTAGTGAGGGATTCTGAGAAATAAAACTATCATCTTCAGTGAAATGGGACTTCAACTTGTAAGCACATGCCAAAACCATAACCAGACAGAAATTAAAAATGGCCCCGATGAAGTCTGAAGTAATTTTGCTGTTGATGTACAATTACCTTTTGTATTGTCACAATGAAGATGCAAGAAACATAATGCTGGTTTTACACACCAAGATGGAAGAAAGCTGTGGCTGCTCTGTGGCCTTGGTAAGGAAGCCTGCAATGCACGTTGTCTTTTGGCCTTGTTAGGTGACAACCCACCCTTCTGTTTTTTGGGGGTTTTTTTAATATATTTTAAGCAGGATAATATGTAGTGTTAATCTAGTCAGCTAAAAGGTATTGTGCATAAAGGGGAGACAAAATCACATACAAAACATTTCACCCATCTAACATAGTTTTCCAGCCTTTTCAAAGTAGAAACTCTGATGTGTCACTAAAAATAATCAGAGAATATTCAAGTTGCTAAATATTTAGAGGGGCTTGAATCATCCTGTTCAACCCTCCTTAAGCTAATCCTGCAGAAAATTCTGATGTAGGCTTCTGCAGCTTTCTGCAAATTAAAGTATGTAAAATGAATGGGAGAGCATTCGTCATTTTGGCATTTCCATTGTTTGTTCATATGCCCAGCAATAGAGTGTGGAATCCATTTCCCCATCTAATCTTGGTTCCTGAACAATGTGAATAACACAAAATGTTAGAATATATCTATTATATAAACCTGATCACTCAGTAATTTTTCAGTAAGTGTCTACCAGTGGCTAAAACTGAAATGCTTTATATCCTTCCACATTCCCATTTCCTTTGCTGAATCTCATCAGGACCTTCACATTAGTAAATGAAGCCTATAAAATTTGAGATATGAATAAAAGACACCTGAAACTAGATACTTACTAAGTAGAAACTGCATAAGAGCTACATTATTTAAAATGACTGTATTACATGGCTTCTCAAGTCTTATGCAGTATATTTGATGCTTTCCTTTTGAACTTGAATTTTTGTGCTAAGTAGTGCATCACTAGACTGATTTTAAAATGGCATATTGGAAGTGGGATGTGTCTTACGCAGAAACCAGTAAAAAACTTCATTTTGTTCAACACTGCTGCCTCGAACCAAGAGTATTACTGACAAGCTCTAAAGAGTATCTTGACATATTCCCATTCATTCTGATAAATCATTGCTGAGTTAAGAGGTTGTTGCAATTATGAGCCATGAAAAATAGGAGAAGGTGGGAAGCCAAAAATGATTAATAAAGCATATTTTGTTGTCAAATTCGGACCTCCTGATTTCATTTAAGCCCTTTGTCTCAGGGAATAGTCCCTCAGTGAGATCAGTGATCAATGGGGTTGTTCTCTTCCAGACCAGAAGGCACAGAAGTCACTGTACTCTCAACTTTAAACTGAAAGCCCAAATGGTATAAGGAGAGCAACTAAATATTGGCTGATTGCCTCCTTTCCCCTCCAAAACCTAACAAATGTAAGTTCTTCAGTGCAAACTACACAGATTCTTAGCTATAAATCTCTTCTTATGTCTTAGCTTAATGACTTCATAAATTTGTGATGACGATAGCTTCTCACTCACTATTAGCGTGAGAAGGAAATCAAGCTTTGCCCCAGCTTAATGTAAGTGTCACCAGGAATCTGTGCTCTGACTTTGCCTAAGACTCACTACAGTTATGCTACAATCACTTGATCTCTCTGCTGTAAGATTCAAGGACCTGCAGTGTGTCAGGAGAGCTGCAGTGCAATGAAAGGAAGTGTGTGCTGGGAGAACTGGCAAAACCAGCTCCAAGGTTTTCACGGCTTTCAGCTGGTACTGGGTTGTCTGAAGATGAAAGGTTTGCATCATTATATCAAAGGGAAAATTGAAATACTTGTCAAAGATCAATTTTGTGAAAATTGCTTTTTTCTATTAAATTGTTTCACCAATAAATCTGGACTGCTTTAGCTATGACTATCTGATTTTGTGTTAACTATGTTATCATGGTTAGAATCAAAAAGATTGTTGGACTATTTTTGTAATTTCAAACAAATCGAAATACTTTTATGCTGACAAATCACTCAAATTATTACTCAAAATCATGGATGATTAAACCCCCTTTAAAACAACTTGGAGTAAGGGGAAGCCTGCACACTTTTGAAAAAAATACCTTGGCAAAAAGATGTGTTTTCTTCAGTATTTCTTTGCAGAAAAAAAATATATTTCTTTTTCTTTCATTTAATATTTTTACATAAAGCAAAAATATATTGTTGAAGTTAACACTTCAATAGAACTTCGTAAAATTTTTTATCAACCAAAAGCAATGTAAACATGAAAATAGGGTGTGTAACAGGAAGAATGGGGGAATGTTAAGAATACCAGCTTTGCCAGCTGCAACAAGGAAATAATCCAGGCCCAAGGATGTCAAGTGGAATTCATTGTGTTCTACTTTCAGTGGATAAAAGATCTTCCCTTCATGTTCTAAACTTTATGACATAAAATAGGGTCATATAAATGTATATGCCTAAGGGCTGGTTTAAATTGACATAACGTGTACCTAATTGACTCTTGTTTGGCTATTATGAAGTTTAAAAAATATATTTTTATAGAAGGGGCATCATAAGAGCTCAAATGCATTAACCTTAAGTTTCTATAAAATTTTCTTTTACGTGTATCTCATTTTGCTAACAAACGAAAAAATTGTGGTGACAATGTTTGTGGCACATGGCATATGGTCTGTTGCTAGTGCAGACCTATTTATTTTCGTAAGGCAAATTTCAGCACAGTGAACACCCTACTCAGTATATTCAATTTAATCAAACCATAAGAATATGTTCCTTATAACTCCATAGTGCATAGAGCTGTGCAGAACTGATTAAAAAATCATAGTATTATTCAGTAGAGACAAAAAAATTTTCAAGAATCTTAGAATGTCTTTCATTCTCTATTTGTCATAAAAAAGCCTTTTCATCTTGGTGAATTTTTATATCCTGCCAACTTTTTATTTGATCAAAATGATGCGTTGTAAGAAACTAAGATACATTTCACAGAAGTAAGAACTATGAATAGCAAAGGGTATGTCCTCCCAATGCAGAGTTAGCAAGATTCCACCAAAGTAAAAGTTTATCTTTTTTAAAACTGAAGTCTGCAGCTTCTTGCAGTTCTATGTTTGAATACTTGAAGCAAGTTGGCTATTTAGCTGCTGGATACTTGTTTATCCTTCACAATTCTTTGAAGTTGCCTTTTGGGGAATGATTTTAATGAAAGGTTCATTTCCCTGGGTTTAGGAACAAATGAAATATTCTGTTATGAAGCTCAATAGAAGAAAAAAGAATACAGTACCATTTGGAGAGAGATAAAAGAGAAAGGACTTAGTAGAAACCAGAATTACATGCTCTGGAATTTACATGATAAATATCAAAACAGAGTGAAGATAAAATTATAAGATTCTCTTTAATGACTCGATTATTTTTGTTATTGTTGGTAGGTCAAGTTTGCATGCAGAGGGGCAGTGCTGTGGTTGTTTTCTCTGACCTGGTTGGAGTGTGTGTGCCATCACATGGCTGGTGTGGCTGTGTTCCCAGCAGTGTCCTATCTCCTCCCGTGGTCAGTAATGCCACCCCTCAGCCCAGCACGAGTGAAGGGAAGCAGCAGCCTGTGGTGCTGAGGCACAGCTTGGTGCCCTGTGCCTGAGAGGCTGTTCTGCCCTGGGCGTGGAGATTAAGAGACTAAGGTTGCACCTTCTGTCAGTTGTCCTCCATGTACTTTCCTCCTCACTCAGGATAGAAAGCAAGGTCTTGTCCAAGCCATCTTTGTCCCTGGGGACAGGCAGTCCTTGGTAGGGACTGCCGCTGTAGATACTATTTTTTTTTTTCTTTCCAAACTCTGTTGAGTCTAATACAGCCACTGCAGGGTGTTCCAAAGCTGAATGATATGAGCTGAATTGGTGCCACTTGCTTATAGTCACTACTGTAATCCACTCGGGGTAAAGCACCTACTTTATCACTGGAATATTTAGCTGAGAATTGTGCAAAGCTGTGTTTTCAACCTGAAAAAGACACATGGCTAGTTTGTTATAGCTATACCACGTTTTATCTTTTCTGAATTAAATGTAATTAAAGTAGGATTTTTATCAGCTGTTTGGTTTCAGTTTCCAAGAAAAATACTCTTCTCCTGGCTTGCAACACTGCTCATTGTTTTTGCATTTCACTAATTAAACATTTAAACTAACAGCCTTTTTCTTTTCTCTACTGAAATTCTGTAAAGTTGTCATTACTGGATATGGATCTTCTCCAAGGAAGTTAGTGAAAACTGCATGAAGCAAGTTTTCATTTTTACCTCATTTTACCACTTTTTTCCACATCTGTAAATAGATAACAAAATCTTTTCTTCCTAAATACTGATACACACATGCCAGAGTAGCACCTGTGTCTCCATGCGGTTGCCTGCCTGCCTGCTGAAATAGGAATGAGTTTTGATTTTTCAGTAAGATTTCTGTATGCTGTATTATGGTTTCTAATGGGAGGTTGTCAGATTTCTTAGTTTCTTGATCGTGGACCGATGGCATCAAACAGGAATGCAGGTACACAAATGTGCTTTTTATTTCCTCTTTTAATATGTGGACATCCCAGATTTTGGGAATATTCACAAGTAATGCTGTTGCAGAAAATTTGTTTCAGAAGCAGTTTACATGTGATGAAACTTTTAATTTTAAAAATCTCATTCTCATGGTAATTGTTGTAAATGCAGCATCAATTTAAATGATTGGTTGTTGACAGATTGTGGCCATTTATTTTTATCTGTTATTGTTATACTGTTCAGGGCATCTTAGCAAGTTTTCAGGGCTTCTGTTCATGAGGTGAAATTCCTATCATCACCAAACATTTGATGTCATAGGCATTTTATGATGGAAAAGATAACCTGTTCTGAATTAGGAAATGGAAATGTGTTTCATTCAGTCTTGTCAACTGTCTCATTATTCCCCATTCATCAGAGCAGGTATTTCATTCTGAGACATAGATCAGCAGTTTTTCATCCCCTTCATGCCTTTTACAAAAACACTTACTTTTAATCAAACATGTGTGTTTTGGTTTAAATGTCAATCTGTTTGCAGAGTCTTGTTTTTCTCCTGTCACTATGTGTCAACTAACACAACCCAATTTTAACAAATAAATAGGGGGAAGGGCTGGGAACAGGGTCATGGGCAGCAAATGCCAGACACTATCTGTACCAGTGTGTGATTCTTCACTCCTAATATATACTGGTTTTCATGCATTAGTCATTTTGACTCTCCAGGATACGAATGAGAAGATTTCCTCTCAATTCCTGTGGCTGCAAAATTCCTGTAACTTCTAGACCATAGCTCTTCTCTTCATCTAGTATAAGAATAAGGAAAAGTTTTCTTTCTTGAGATTTTTTGTCATTTTGTACCTGATTTCCTGGCCAACACTTCATATCAGAGAACTTCTCCATCTTATGCTCATGGACTGGACCAGCACCAAGGTGCCTTATGACTGAGGAAATGTAGAGTTCAGCTCAAGATCCCTCTTAACATATTCTTACTACCTTAGTTATACTTCAAATCTTGTATAGAACTGTAGGAATCAGTCATATGTTTTTTTCAATGGTGTTCTTCATGCAATAAAACACCAAAGGGGAACAATTTAAGCTTCTGTCTTCATCGTGTGACTAGTTTTTTGCTTTTTGCTTATGTTGCAGTAAATAGGAATCTTGCCAGGGACATGAATGACATGTGATAGTGCACAGCTACTATCAAATGGGAAAATGTGAATAGTATCATTCCTATGAATATAGGATGCTTATTCATTTTTTTATTTAAATATTCAAAACCATGAGAGATGTAAAAGAAAACCTTCCTAACTAGACCAGAAAAAGAAGTTTATTTGTTGTTAAGGCATTGCTTCTCAGCTGTTGCAAGTCATGTTTGCTCATGAAAAAAAAACCAGCCAAATTCTGCAGACCTTACAAGATGAAAACTTTTCTCTATAACTCACATCCACAAGCACTGTAGCATAAACAGAACCCCCACTTCTGAGCATTCCTTCAATGGCCCATGTAATTATGTAGATCCTATTTGATGGAAGCTATTTATCCTAATAGTTATGGATCTTGTTCTATTTTATGTGATACAATATCTGCACACTTGCTTTGGTCTTAAAAATTATCTCTATGGAAGACGTTTCTTTTTCTTATTTTTTACACCAGTGAGGTTAGACAAAAAAAAAAAAATAACAATATCATTGGAGCTATGGAAATAGTTAAATGGTTTAATAAGGCCTTTTCTGTACCATCACACAGCATGAAATTGTCCCAACATGTAGCACTGCAGTATAGGTTAATAACTAGAGAATGTGTCTATACCTTTAGATCGTCAGTAAAGCAATATTCAGCCTCAACAGTAGGGGAGTCATGATGCCCTTATCTCCCTGAAAACAGCCCCTAGTCAGTAGGAGCTCTAACGCCAAACTCTGTGAGTTGCTGCTTAAAGCTGTTTTTCATCCTGAAGTGATAGATGGAATCAGCTTTGAGCCCTGTTTTTGCTGACCTCAGAGGAGTAAATTACCTTACACTTTGAGGCAGCGTGACTCACCGTCTGACTGTTTGCACTGCCCTTGCAGTTTTCACCTGCCTGGGAGGAATCATTGAAATCTGGCAATTATTGTGACATCTCTCATCTGACAGCCGAGCACTGGTCTTCAACCAAGATGCTACAGTTTATGCACCTGCTCTTTGAAATTTGTTAAGTGGCCACTAAAGCCATCAACTCAGAGTTATTTTTCCAGAGAATTTTTTCTAGGACAAAATTATTCAGAATTAGTTCATAGTATTTTTCTGAAATGGAGATGTTTACATGCATTTTGCTGATATATATGAGGACTTTATTTTTCCATATAGTTACAGTTGGTGGTGGAGGGGCTTTCTGGAGTTTTACTAATAGAAACTGAATACAAAGCTCATGGATATAAGTGTACCAGTCATTATAGACATCTCCAAACATCTTACACAAAAATGTCACACAAAAATGTTAGCAGGATTTTTTAAACCTTGAAAACCTTTAAAAATATTACATAGATCAAAATTAAATATATAATCATAGATAATATCTGAGTTTCATATATTATTACATATTATTTTTGGATAAATTATTGTAATAAAGATGTTATTTCAATGTGAAATCTCCTCTAAACTATATAGCTGAAATACCTCTAGATGCTTTAAACCCTGCATGTGTTCATTATGTGTTTTATAAATTATATATTCAGTTATAAATGTCTGCAAACTTAAATAATTCACTTTTTCCTCACAAAAGTGTGTATTGGGTCAAAAATATTATTCAGTCAAAATTGGACTTAAACAGAAAGCCATGCTATCTATCCAATTATCACATATGTTTATTTTTGTAAAATGTATGACCATGTACAACATCTTCTAAATCTCCTTACACTGTCCGTGTGACACATTCATCTTTTATGAGTTGCCCAATGAACATCTGATTTCTGTTAAAATATTTTCTCAGTTCTTGTCTGTGTAACATTTTCACTTCTTGTAGATCATATAAGATCATTATTCCCTATCATTCGGGTGTCTCTGTTATACAAATAGATGGTGACAATTAGGTCCAGTATTCCTGACCATGTGTCAGAACAAAACTGAGTGTTAGATCCCAGTCCATTCTAGGTCAGCATAACTTTGCCAAAGAGACCTCCAAGTCTTTTTGCTGAAGAGATATATATTTTTATGGCTACCCTACATAATATATCAAAAGTGTTTATTTCACCACAGAAGATCTGTGTAAGATCTGACATCATAAATTAATTGGTTCATACTTACCATTTTAATGTGCTAAAAGTGGTTTTCATTTGAAGCTTGTTCTTATCATTCTAAAGCCCTTTGCTTAGCAGATATTTTGGTTTTTATCCCAAGCTCTGACTTAATTTTTTTTTTAATGTTGACATTATGGCTATGTGCAAAACAATATCATTAGTGTTTGCTGTGCACTAAATCTAGTGTCTTCTGAAAGTGCAATAGACACATTTGCTGCCATATGAAAGCTGGAAGCTTCTTTCCTGAAGACAAGCACTTTGGGCACAAAGACATAAAGTAACAGTTTCTGACCTGGATGGTCACAATGGAAGAATTATGGTTACCACACTATTGCACCATTATACCGAAATATAGATCCCTTTGACAAGTTTTCCATAAGGTGATAAACAATTCAGGTCTTTCATATTCACTATGACCATCAGTACACTGAAAAGTCAAGTGAAGGGCAAGAAAAAAGTCTTCCTAGCAGTCCACATTCAGTGGTGTTAATGAGTGTTGTTAAGTTGAAAGCCTTCATATCTTCAAGTTCATATCCTCTAGTTCAATAGAAGATATTTGTGTCTGGGATTTTTTGCTTGCTCGTTTGTAAAAGGAGAAAACTCCCTGCATGGATTTTGACGCACAACTTAGACATATTATCAGTAGTAGCAGTTCTGATTAAAATGTTGCCTTGTTTTCTTGTGATCATCTCGATGCTTGGAATAGGACAATTGCGATTTGACAAAGCAGCAAGTCCAGTCTGAAATTCCGACTGCTTGAAAAGAAATGCTCTGACTCTGTGATTCAGAATGCTGAGCTGGGACATACTCATTAAAATAGTTCATATCTGTTCAAAATATTTTGATAGGTAGCTTTGTGAAGGCAGAGTTTATGCCAAGTGAGGTATCCTTTGGACATTATAGACAGGCATTGTCTGGTCTCCAGTTGCTGGCATAATGCCAAGCTCAAGGCTGGCATGAGCACCCTGCTGTGTGTTCTCACCTGCCCACTGTAAACAAGCTCATATTCCGAGGCTTTATCTAGATTCAGTCTGTGTGATCAACTCAGTGGCACCATGGCACGATAACCCAAATCTCCATTTCGAATTTTTCTCCTTGCTGTGGTGGCTGTGGGGCTCAGGTCAGTGCTCTACAACGAGACCTCCAGCAGGGATGCAAGAGCCGACACACAAGTTTTGGAATAAAAACGTAATTGGATCCTGGCTCTGAACCAATCTAACGATTATATTGGGCTAAATCAGTCAGTCTGCCTTCCAGATGCAGATTACTGTTTCCTCAATATTGAAGGGGATATGTTTCCTTGGGGCTCTGGAAGCTTCACGTCCTTAAATAGAAGTCAGCACTGATAGTGATATGATTATAGCAGTTCATGCAAGCTGAAGGTGTGACTCTTGGGAAAGCAGATAAGTGCCCTGAATTTGCACCAGCTCTGAGAATAGTGTTGGTACAGGAATACTTGAAATATTGCTACAAAGCTCTCAGTCCTTCTTAAGACCGTGTGTCTCAGCAAAGGCTTCATAAAACAATGTTGAGTTGTTCCAGATATCCATATGGAGTGTTTTTTACAGACCATGTCCATGAAAATCTGAACATTTTAAAAATTTTGTGGGTTTTTTTTTTTTTTTAATTGGGGGTTTATGTGATAGCCGTTCTTTCTCAGTTCTCAAAGCTTATGTTTTGAAGCAGGATCACTGAACTAGCACAGACACAAATATTTTCATGTATTATGGAATACAGTGGTATATATGGTCCCATGGAAATTCTTTGGAATAGCTTTTTTATCTCTGAAATTAGTTTTTTTCCTCACTGAGAAACAGGATGGTTTGAAAAAATATTATGTATAATCACCACTGTTTTTTTTTTTTACTTGACTGAGATAAAGGGTGTTATTCATTAAACATACTAATATCTGATTCTGAAATCAAGCAAATAATTATTATTTATTTTCTTATCGTAATTCCTCAGAAAATGGCTAATATTAATTATGTTACTGTTTCATTTTTACTACTAACACTTATTTCACTAATGTGAAATCTCAGTTTCATCACTTTACTAGAAAATCTGTTTCCTTTCAAGAAGTCAGATATAGACAGAAAATAACAGATACCTTATGGTGGGAGGGTGGGAGAGAAAGGATATTATCTGAGTTTCCTATCAGGAAAGGTCACTTTTTGAAACGTGAATAATCAGTACTGTAGTGTGTCCCTCCCACTAAAGTTGTGTGCCTGGATTTAAGCTTGTTTTAAGTAACTGCTGTATTTTCATGGCTGGAGAGTTTCAGTTTGAGCTTGAGTGTTTTAGGAGAAAGAGGAAATAATTAAACTCTTCCTTCTTCTGATTATCAATCACTTAAAAACAGTACACAGCTTACCTTACAGATACTAGCAATGAGCAACTTTACTTTTTGGTCACACTGTAGCAAGGCTATATAGTCTCTTATTTGTTTGACCTAGAGGAGGAAGTGTGTTTAATATCATAGACCCTTGCAATCCTGTGGAAAATAAAGAGGGAAGAAGATGAGATTCTATTTTATAGTGGCTCAAAAAAAACCCAAAAAACAACGAAGCATCTTGTTCTCTGCCCTGGAATGTTAATAAAAGCACTGTAGTGACAATAACATAGCCTTTTCCAGGATGGAAGGAGCAGAAACGTATGTTCTGCCTTCTGGCGAGAACAATGGTGAGGCATTTTATCTGTCAAATCTATCTGTATGTGCAATGCTTCTAGAAACATGGTATCTGTGTACTGAAATATGGGAAATTTAACAAGCCTACAAACCAAAAATGGCGAAAACACAAAACATATTCCAGAGTATATGTGTAGATTTTAGAAAAAGGATTCTTCAGACATACTCATTTTGTATCCATTATCTAAATATTAAAAAGTTTTTTTAATGTATGTATAAAATATAGATGGTGCCCAAAAATGAAATTAGCTTTTGTAAGACATCATTAAATGGATCAATTTTGATAGTAGGTTTTGCATATTAAAAACTATTATGGGATCTATTCCAGTAAATTTGAATTTTAAATATGAATTTTCTGAATTGTTTGGGAGACCTTACTTTATTGCCTTGATGTTGTGAGATAGTGGCCACAAGTGATTTCATATTTTCAAATATTTTGAGAAGTACAATCATTGAAATCCAACAGTTAACACTGCTAACATTTGAAAATTATATTACTTTTCTAAAATGTTTTATTTTAGCAAAAAAAACCTAGGAAAATATTTTTTTATTAGTATCATTTGATTGATTGGCCCAAATTTCATTTATTAATTTTAAAAATAAAATCAATTTAATAAATAATAGGAAAATATGCTCAAAACTGCTTTTTAACTTGGAAAACTGTGTAATATATATCTGCTCATAACCTTATTTTCTCAGACTGCATTCATAAACTAATTCAATTCTGCAGATGTTTTTTGACTCAACTTATGTTATATCGCATCACTTTCTTGTTTGTTGAAATAAGAGAGTACACGTATGAGTGGCCTCTTATAATTTTGCCTTTATTTCATTCACATTTTTTATCTTGCATGTCTTCTAGCAATAACAATCAAAACCAATTTTGGCTCTCTGTACAGATGGATGTACTTAATCTTCTGTTAGTATATTTTCTGGTGATAACCGCTTTGTTATTTGCAGGATTGCATTTAGCATGCCAAGGAGATTAAGCACTATTATCAGACAAGAGCAACTAACTGTGTCTGTGAACAAATTACCTTATCTGTAATCATTCTTAAAGGATTAGATAGCACGCATAGATTATAGTGAACATCTGGATCATTAATCAGCTTTGGTTTAAATACTTTCATTATTTTACTTTCCACTTGAAATTTTCAAGCAAAAAGGAGAAAAAGTCATACTGACCTCCAACATATGTCCCCACTATCAATTCTGTATGTCCACCAATCTATTCTGTAATTTCCTGGTAGTATAAATATAATACATTATAGAATTATAGTTCTGTTCATTGTATTAGCAAAGGCCACCACTGTGTATAGGGAAATTCAGGCAAAGACGCTGGCATAATAGTAAAAAAGACAAACCTTAGAACTGTCTCAGCACATACAAGCCCTTTAAAGAGGAAATAGAAAAGTACCCAGATAAAAGGCTGAATGAATGTGGGAATAGTCATGCTAATATATGTGCAAATTTTATCTTAACATTTAGCCTTTTCTTCATGTTAAACATACTCTTTTTTGTTGTTCACATTAAATAGCTATGCAAGAAACAAAAGTTAATTATTTTACTTTATTCGCATTTCTGTCATTCTTAATATGAGCTTACAGTGAGATGATACAGTATATTCCTAAATGTCATAAAGTCATAACATATCATCAAGATTTCTGTGTTTCAGACAAAAATATAGAGAGTATATATGATGAGAACATTGGATTTTATCACTAAGTCTTATTATACTGCTGAATTGGCTAGAGCAAGTGGCACATAGGTTTTACCTAAAGGACAGGGACATTCTCCACTCACAGAGAATAAAATAAAAGAATTTCTATATAATAATGTAACCGTTTAACAATTTGTATAATTGAATAATATGAGTTATTTCTAGAAAAAGGAACATTTTAGCTGAAATTAGCTGAACACCTTCAGGAGGCATTCTAGTTTCACTGTTCCATGCACAGCATGTAGCTATGGACTACAATTAAAGGACTCTAAGAGCTGTATTTATTGTCATTATTGCCAATGAATTGCAAAGAAGTATGTGTCACTGCAAGAAAATATTTCTTGCCCTCAAGAGACTTCAGATTTTCTGTGAATGGAAGAAGGCCAATATTAGGTGAGACCTGAAATATGCTTACTTCGGGTGGAAATTCTGTGATTTTTGATTGAAATAAGAAGGAATAACATCCATCAGAGGCTATAGAAGTGCAATGAGAGGAGCTTTTGAAAATGCAAGATCAGTATAACTTCTTAGCCTATAGTTTATCATATTACTTTTGCTAACAATGGGGTAGACTATTCATTCTCATATTTAAGAAGCTAATATTTTTCTCAGAGATTTTATCTTCCTTCTCACCAGCTCAGCTAGTCTCAATCCACTATTAGAGCTTTTCATTAAAGATGACTTATTAAATAAGTGTTAGCTGTTTCCTTTGCTTCTAACTACTCTTGAGCAAGGCAGGGTCCTGAATAGTGTGAAATATCTTAGCCACCAGGACAATGTATGAAACAGTTTCTAAAGCTTAACTTGGCAGAGCAAATGCCATTCTGAAGTCAGAAAGGACAAGACTATTTAGGTGCATCCCTAGATACAGTTAAAGAAAAACATAAGTGACATAAATACTCTTCCAGACATATCTTAGTGCCACCAGGCACTAAGTCTTTAAAGGGAAACAGGATTGGCTTAGTCAGGGGAAAATAGAAGCATTTTGTAAGTGTAAGGGTACACAAATACAACAACAAACCACAAATTAGATCTATTACATAGCAGTAGAAATACTGCAGTGCAGAAACTTCTACAACTTCTACTTTGATTCCATATAAACCATTATTAATCAGACTAATTCATGAACTTGATTGAATTGATATATCTAGGATGCTGAAAAAAAACCCGTGCTGATGAGTGTATACAAACCATTTTTCTGTCTGCCCCTTCCCAATGAAAAGAGGAAACTTCAAAGGAATGCTTTAGGATACTGTATAAGAGGAGTTAGGAGTTCTTGCTGACATGTTGTGACAGAGGAGCAGAGTTTTTAGTGTTACTGGTTTAACAAAATTCCATCCGCACTGTTCAGCTAATTGAAATGGGAGTATCTGTTGAGACAGGCTGTCTCTCATGTCTGTACATAATTTTAGTGTTTGCAAAAACTTTCCAAAGTGCATTTTTATACTTCTTCTGACACTGTGATGGTCTAAAGTGCAGCATAAATTCCTTTTTCCTGAAAAAGTTATTTACTGTGCATTTTTACATGAAAGTAAGCGTTTCTTAGGGCAAGCTTATCATAGTTCTGCATGTAGTCCTGTCAGCTGGAGAACTGTTATTTCCTTGGCAAAATTAAACCTACAACGCTGGGTTCCTTTTCCACAATTTTAGCATAACAACAGAGTGGAGACATTAATTTGCTAGTGAAACCTTCAGAAGTTTAAAAATTTCTTTCTTCTACAAATTCAAATGTTTTGGTTTAAATTCAGAAAAGCAGAGCATAAAAGTGATAATTTTAATTTCTTAGCATAACATTCCTTCCTTCTTTTAGTTGTGAAGCTCTCTCATGAGTTGCTAAATGGGAGCTTTGTTTTATTCCCACACTGTTAGCAGACAGCATCACTGTTGTAGCATTTTGTTTGCATGTATAGCCATACAGTGCTCCTGCTTCAGAGTTATTCTAAGGTAAAATATGTAAGGGGAAAAACATCTATGCTACCATTCATTATTTTCCATTTACACAACTCATTCTAACTGTTCTTCTCGCTTGTTTAATGGTAGAGTAAAAAATAAATATTGTTATGTTGTCAGTCAACTTTTATGCAATATCTGATATCATATGGCCAAATTGCCACTCATTATTAATGCTAGAAAAATGGTGGGTTTAAATGTTCTCCTTATTAAATACTCTTTCAGACTTTTAAACACCTTTCAGGGAGTATGCATGATGGATGAATCTGCATATACCTGGATGAGAGTGTGTCCTAGAAACATAAACATATTTTAAATTAGAATACTGTGTCATGTGACAAAAAAAAAAAAAGAGAACACTTGTTAGACTTTTTTTATTTTTTATTTTTTTAGTGGATGATATGGCTTCAGAGCCAGGGTATTAAGATTTGCTGCTCAATACAATACACAATGGGAGGATCTGAAAGTATCCTTGACATAAGCAGAAGCAGGAGCACAACATCTCCTGTCTTTAGAAACAGTCCTACAGCAAGAATGCAATTTCCCATGCAATTTCAGTTTGTGTGAATTAGGTTTGGTAAATGTAATGCCACCAAAAGCGGTGATTTGGAATGGGGGAACACAGAAATAAAGGACGCCTGTGCCCTTTGTCTTTTTGTCAAGGCAGTGACCAGTATCTTGGGAATTACCACAAGAGTAATGGCAAATATTCTTTCTGCATGGTCACAGATCTTCAAGCATGCTCACTATTTAACCTGTAAGGAAAATGGCAGCTTGAATTGGTGCAATGTCAGTGCCCTGTCTCTTCCCTGAACCAGCAGAGATGGCGAGGAAAGAGTAAAAAAGTTCCCTGTTTTGTTCCCTGTGTCAAGAGAATCTTCATTAAACTGAATCCCTGGGCAGCTGCCAGCTGCACCAATGTACCACGATGGCATAGATTTAGCACACAGATGTATTATTTTTTTACTTTTTTGTGCTTTTTTCCCCTCGTGAAATTACCAGAATTATTGCAAATATACCATTCTCCCTATCCTATTCCTGATGGAAGGGTAGGATGGAGTTCAGCTGATGGTGTTGTTATAAACACAGAATTTCTGCACCTATACTAGTAGTCTGAGCATGTAGGAGCTGAGTGAATAAAAGGTGTTTCTTTGCATTCAGTGGGTTGTGTGAAATACAGGTGACTGCTTGCCTCAATTTCTGAAGTGAAGATTCCCACAAAATACATCAGTGTGAGATATATCTGCAATAGTTGTTATATTTGTTGGAAGTCTGAGCAAATAAATGAACATTTTGAAAAGAGTGTAGATACAGTTCAATTTATTTTTAAAAGTCTTCCTGCATTTAAAGAGAGATGCCCTTCAATAGTTGATTTATTCTGTTCTTTTCTAACATATCTTTGAGCTTTTCCCAGCTCATAGGGAGAATACTGAAGAAAAAAATAAAAGAATTTCTATATAATAATGTAACTGTTTAACAATTTGTATAACTCTCTTGGGAAGATATTATCTAATTCCTTGAATGCATATGACTTCTATGGTATATCTAGAAAGGAATCCTAGAATCCATAGGCTGCCAAGACTTGCCTAAATGACTGATAGTCAAAGCAAATCACCTTATCAATAACTTACTAAACTCCATGTAGGTTGTCTGTACATTTATTTGGAATCAAAATAGAAACAAGTTAGGGCTTGGCCTCTTTTGTTTGTTTTAGACTGTCTATAAATACCTTTGCTGAATCTCAAAACAGTGTTTACACTTTTCCTGCAAGCTAAGCTTCCAAAGAAGTGTGTTTTAAAGAATTTCCAAAGTGAAAACATTCTTCACTTCTGAATGTGGTCAGGTACATTAAACAATGACCAAAAATGTCAGTACATCTTCCCACTTTTGAGCTGTGACTCATCAAGTTTCAGAATCCTATTAGGCAGAAATCTTTTGCAAGACTGAGGAAATTAACTAGAACAAAAAAGCCAGATATAAAAGAAAAAAAATTATTTCTAGCTGTTTCAGATGGAAGGATGACTCTTCACTCTTTGATAAGCAAAGAATATTTTTTGTTGGATTTAACCTTTCCAGCTTGCTTTATTTTGCCTAAGAGTTTGATTTCCTTTACTCTGTAAGCCACAGCACTCAGTATGTGGGATAGACCGAGGTGTGCTTGTCTAAATGTGTCATCAAATTTAAACTTTCATTAGAACACAGAAATTTAAAAACTTCTTTTCCTACATTACATGTTTCGAAAACCATAAATTGGCTGTGATCACAGGATTCCCAGGAAGAAATGTTGGGCAGGAGAGGGGAGAGAGCCTCATTGGCAGCTTGCTTTGAGACTCAGCTAGCAGGTCACTTTCCTCTTTTTGCTTCTTTCTGTCAGTAGTGTGGTTCTATCCATCCAGAACTTATCTTGCAGCTACTTCATGTAGCTATCTGTGCTTCAGCCCTTAGAAATAGTGTATCAGCCGCCGAGTGGATTAATGCAAAGAGAAGTCTTTGATTAATTCTCTGTCACCTTCCCCTTTCTTCTAGGACTCACACAGAACTAATAGGTTCCACAAAGCATCATTCAAAACCTATGGCTGAAAGGAAAAACACAGCACGGGTTTAAAATGTGCTTATGGCTTTTCTGCACGTAAAGAAGATAACCATAAGATATAAAAAAATAACAATAAGCAGCTGAGCAGGTGCTGAGACATATGTAGTGGAAGGAGTACTATGGCAGTTTCACATCCAACAAATCTTTTTGTGACTGAATGCCAGCCCTAATGTATAAGGTTAAAATATCTTTGTGTGGTCAATATTTTAATTTTGTTTTCAGAATTTTTATTGTCTCTTACATTTTGTATTTGAAGTGTATTTTTCCAGAAGGAAAGAAGTAACTTTTGTGATTCATGTGTTAGATCTGTGGTTAGAGATGAGACTTCAGGTCTAGATTTCATGAGCTTATGAGCTCATTTCTGCTCTTTAGTTTTATGGATTGTGAGATTTTTTTTTTCTTGGTCTTTGTCAATGAGACCCAAGTTACAAGCTACTTCTTCAATCTACAAGAACCACTTACTTTTTCTTCTTCCTTTCTTTTTCTTCTGAACAATATATCAGTTATAGTTATTCTTACTGAAACAGGGTAGAATGGTTAAAACTGTGGGACTGTTATTCCTTATTCCTACAAAATTCCAGCAACCTCTTCAGTGCTGCAGAAGATTTTCACCTGATACAGTTCTGCAGCTGAACGAATCACAGCTCAAGCCAGGTGGCATATGTCTTGTGACTGTGCATTCTCATAAATACAGTACGGCAGAAGCCGAAATGGAAACACATCTTTTTGAAACCATCTGTTCTTACAGATATCTGCAACAATAAAGCAAATAAAGGCTTTAAGTGCTGCTATGCTGTTTTAAACCTTAGAGGCATTTCCAATTGGTCTTTCTTTTTATTCTGAGATGCTCTCAGAAATAGCTTAGCTGCCATGTTTGTTGCTGTTCTGTTCATGAGCTTTTAAGAATCAGACTATATCTTGCTTATATATATATATAAATATTTATAAAACAGAACATTTACTATGGTGGAAAGTGCTGGGTTGCTCTCCAGTGAATGTAGCTCGTAAGCTTTATAGTAGCTTATAGGGTAAAACATCTCCCCTTATTTCTTTTCTTTATTTGGAGTTGCATGTGATCTGTTGAAAGACAATACTGAAGCAGGTCCCACAAAGTTGATACTCCTTTTATTTAATTTCATCACATCACTCTTACGATGTGTTGACTGTAAAAACGCTCAGTTGGAGCAATATTCCTAAGTTATTTACTTGGGAATCTGTTCTCTAGTTGAAGATAATATTTTTCTTCTGTTTCAGTCAGTGAATGCTAAAAAACAGGAATACTATGGGAGTTTCATATCCAACAAATCTTCTTGTAACTGGAATCTAATGCATAAGGTTAAAATTACTTTTTGTATTTCATATTTTAACTCTGTTTTCAGAATTTCTGTAGTCCTTTATATTTGTATTCAAATGTAAAAATTCTCCTAAACAGAGAGATGAAAATTCTCAAATATTCAAGATATGAACCAATATATGAAACTGAAATGCAGTGATATGCTGTCCCATTCCCCAAGGCCTAACAAAGAGAAAAAATGACAAAGGGAGAAACAACAAATAGAGCTACAATTTCTAATCTAGAAAGTCAGTATTAATCCACTGGTTTATCTGAAATAGTTAAACCTACTGGCCACGTATTTGGCAAGAAATTCTGCTTAGGCATCAAAACAGACAGGAAGGAAAGGCACCACAGGCATCATCCCTAATTATCCAACTGGCAGGTTTTTTTTCTGCGTATAACTACCTAACAGCATGAATTTGCAGGAAACACGTTTGGTCTCTTTTTCCACGGTGTCTCATTGTCAGCAGGGTGATAGAGAAGGGGAAGGTTGCTCTTGACCAGCCTGGAAAAGGTGTCAGCCTCTGAACCACGAAACATAATTGCCCTTTTTACTCAGGCCTGGAGGCACGGGCTGGAAGAGAGAACTTTCTGCCCGACTGTCTTCTCCCGGCAAAAGGAGAAATGAAATGTCACACCAATTATCTGGGCAGTGGACAGTGTAAGGAAAACTGGCTGCAGCTCTGTGAAGCTGCAGCCAGAGCCCCAATTACTGAATGAGGCCGAGGAGGATTTTTATGCTGTTGGCCCCATACTCAGCTGTCACACAACAGACCCCAGCACACACGGGGTCACGGGGTGGGGCTGCAGCACCATGGGGCTCTGAGCCTTCACTGGGGATGGACCAAGGCATTCGAGCCTAAATCAGCCTTTGCTTCCGAAACACAAAGCCATTTTTGGTGGCACTCAGGGCCAATCCCCCTGAAGGAGATGAAATTGCATGTCTGCACCTGATATCTGAACAGTGCTGGAGCTTGGAGTGATGCCTGGCTGCACAGAAAGCTGTGCTCTGCTTCAGGGTTGTTTTTGGTGGTGGGTGGAAAAAAAGTTATTCGGCATATCAAAAATGTTTTAAACAAGAAAGGTATTTTGACAATTTTTCAGCAAAACTCTGTCTGGCAAAAAGCAAAAGTGAATGTGAAATATAATAGACTATTGTTTTATCAGGAAATTAAATCTTTTGGGGAAAAAAAATCCAGTTTTTAGGTCAAACCAGGTCATTCTCATCCAGATGCTTTATATCCAAATTATACGCTTTTCTGGTGCATGAAAAAAATTTGTATTGTGATACAGTCAATTAATATTCACAGTTTTCAGCAGGTGTGCTAACTTCTCATATGACAGTGGGACATTCTGCTAAGTGCTGTGACATGACAGCAGCTGTGATGAATGGAGCTGAGGTATTAAAATCTTTTAAGCAGCAATGGTATTCTAGCTGATAAAGTACCAGTTAAAAAAAATGGATTTATTTAGAGTTTCTAAGACAGGTAAACAGCCAAAGGAGTCCAGCAAGACACATTACAGGTGATAAAATGGTTAATGGTGTGTCACAGCTTACTATGCTTCCATATATTTCTCTTCATTTCCCTCAATAATATTTAGTATATGCTCTATAAAGCATCCTTTTTTATCAAGTCCCCTTTTAAATATATGGGCTCTTGAGGAACACATAGTAGAGAAAAAGGGTTTTTTTACCTGAGACAGTCTAGGTGTATGAAATGAATCCAACAAAGAAATAAATCCTACTTTCTATGGCAAAAGATAATGAAATAGTAAACTTAAAAAAAAATACAAAATCTACTACAATATTTTAAAATTTGTAACAGTAGATCTTACATTTTCTGCAAATCATTCTAATGCCTAATGAAAAACATTTATGCCTGATATTGCTGATGAACTTAAAAAACATGATATGGAAATATGGAAATAGGGGTTGTATGAATCCTTAGAAAATTTATATCTGATCTTCTCATCAAAAAGCTTTCTACTGTCTATTGCTTGACAATATTTAAATTTTTACATTAAATAATATTTGTTTAATATAAAAATTGATATTTCTCAAAATTTTAAAAAGTCAACTATATTTCTTTTTTATCATTTATCAAATTAAAATTAGATGTAAAAACTCTCATCTGCAAATAGTATTTTTTGGGGGGGGTCTTAGGGCTGTTTTGTTATTTGCTGTTTTGTTTTGTTGTTTTCTTTTTTCTAAAAACAAAACCAGCCCTCCTAACTTAATATATAATATTAAATGTTGTGTATAGTGATGAAAACAAATAAAATAGCAGACTTTAGTGAGACACAGGAAACAAAATTTGAATAAATACTTTATATTGGCCATCATGATCTGAAAAAATCATCACAAAGTCTACCTTTCTTTGGAAATGCACATTTACTATCATTTAATAACAACTCCTACTGTAATAACTCTGCTTTCTAGGTGTTTCTAGCAAGGCAGGAGTTAGAGCCATTACAAGATGATGCTAATGGGAGGAAAATAAAAGAGGCTGTGTTTGAAGAGGTGCTCTCTTTCGCCACTAAAAAGGACTGTGCTCCATCCATGTGCTTTTACCTTTGAGCATCAGGGAGTAAAGCAGGTAGCACAGTGATTGCTCTTACTGCACAATAATGAAAAGAGCCTTTTACCCTCTGCATGACATTCCAGGCAGAAAGATTAGAAAGCTGGAATCCTCCCAACCCTATTTCTACTGCATCACAGGTGGATTGAGCAAGGGACAGATCATCTTAGTGATTTTATATTGATCATAATTTGAAATTATTCTCACTGGTTTCATAGCTTCTAGTTGGTAAGTTAAAGATATGAGCATATTAGGCTCTTGTTAGGCAAAAATAGGGCATCAAAAGAACAGGAAAGGATTTTGTGTGAAATCACAGAAGTGACTACAGTAGATGTAAAGTCTTTGATCAAAAGGTGATACTCAGTAGATAAAAAACTGCATTCTACTTTGAGGAAAGGAGGAAAAGCTTTCTGTCAGATGGTGCCACTGTTCTTAAACTTAGCAAAGAGTGTTATTTGCCTGTTTTACTCAGTTCAAAGTTAAAATACTAAGATAATGCTCCCTTTTCCTCCAACCTGCTTCTTGCAAAGATGCTGTTGCATAAAACAGTGTGTGTACTGTGGAAGCTTTCTTCCTTTTCTCTTTTCTTTTTCTTTTTCTTTTCCCTTTCCCTTTCCCTTTCCCTTTCCCTTTCCCTTTCCCTTTCCCTTTTCTTCTTTCCTTTGCTTTGCTTTTGGGAGAAAGGAAACTCTAGATGTTGTAATACATCTCTGCTGCTTTTTCAAGGCAGTTAATTTTGAAAATTTAGACAAAGAATAGCTGGTTGCTAGAAACAGCAACACTGCATTTTTCAGTGTGTTCCTTGCTGCTAATGTTTCCTTATTTTTGCTCTTAAAGTAACAATTTAGTAGGGATAGGATGGGTCTGTAATGGATCATGATGGTCCAGTTGCCTGAGTCATTGCTATTTAGTCATTCTACCAAAGACGTAAAAATTGGATTTCCCCTTGCTCATTGCTTCTACTGAAATCCCTAGGTATTGTCTGAGAAACACATTCATAGGCAAAAAGCATATGGTTCACAGCCCCCAGCAGCAGGTCTGAATACCTTCTAAAATTTAGATAGCTCCCCAGTCACATTTTAAATTCTGTTCCAGATTATCCTCTAAGGTAAATGGACAGACAGATTTCACATTCCAGAACAGTTCCTTTTTTAGTATATGGTTGTTCTCAAAAGGCAAAAAATGCTTTTTCATTTTATTTTTTTCAAAGTGAAATTATGAACCCAGGTATTGCTCTAGTGACTGGCAGACATTTTGAGGTAGTAGGTTCAACTTCTGAGCTGCTTTAGAGGCTTCCATAGCCATTGCTCTATTTCATTAAATATTCATTGCAAAGAGATATAAGTGGAAGTAACAAACTGGATCCCATTCTCCCACTTAGGAAGGAAAAAATAAAATCTTAAAAGAATGCAAAGATCATGTGAGAGACAAAGCTCTTCAAGGATCATGGAATGCTCCCTCTTCTGTGCCTTAGTAGTGCTCATGTCTGCAGCTGCAACACTATATAAAGAAAATTATTTTAGCTGCAAGTTCTAGCAATGGGATGTAAATATGGTGATTTTGTGATGCAGAATCAGTGTCCTGAATAATCAGGACAGCGCAGTCATCACTGGCAGGAGCTATAACATAAATGATTTAATTCCTTTTCTTATTGTGGAATAAATACCCATCTATATTTTGTTAATAGCATACCTGTTCTATAAAAGTTATCTCACACCTCAGTCAGAGGACTCAGCTAAGGAGTACACATTACTGCTTTGTTCTGTTTCAAAAGTGATGAGTAAAACTCCTCAAAATTTCTAATTTTTAATTATTATTGCTCCAGAGAGGAGTAGGCTATAAAGACATAAATTTGAAAAACTAGTAAAAGTCATTTGCTTTATGAAATTGTTTTTAGCGGGGTTGGGGCTCTTGTTTGGTTTGTTTGTTGTTCCTATTTAAATTGTCCTCATTGTACTCTTAAAGTAGAGAATATATATGTTTAATTTGAGTTTGACTTTACTCTTGCAACCTGAAGCCAGTGCCTCATTCAGCACAGTTTTGCAAGCTGCCATTTTGCCTTAGTGTATGATATCATGTTTCAGCAGATATGGTACCTGCAGAGCTGTCATTTCTGCTGAATTCATACTTTTCCTTTTAAATCACAACTGATTTTCAGCTCTCTAAATTTTTTTGTCCAGCCAGAAAGCTACTTGTATTCCATTATTTACTTCCCTCCTTTTAGAGCTGTGCTAGTACACCTAAAAATTTACATGCAAGGTAATAATTTTTGCAGTGTTCATGGAGAAGTAGAACCATAACTCAGGACTACTGTCACATATTGTATGCTTCCACATTATATGCTGCTCTGCTATAATGGGCACTGAAAGGAAAAATAATAGCACAAAAGGCAGCAAGCCCTGGTGGCGGATGCTGGTTTGAAAGTCCTTTGTGTCTGAGCTGCAGTTTCTGAATTTCACATGCCACCGTGTGACTGCCAATAGCTGCAAATGACTGGAGCACTGGATGGTCTAGCCTTATGTGAGAAATTCCAGAGATTTCATTCAGGAACTGTGAAGTGGGTCCTCTATATTACTTTCCTTTCCCTTCTACTGCTGATGGCTCCATGCTATCCATCTTGCTGTTGGCTAAACTGCTACCAACCACGAATATCTGTAGCATTCAACTCTTCTGGGAGATTAATTCATCTTTTTTCACCTCAGCATCTCTTACCTGTGTGCTACAACTGCAGACATTCATAATGAATTTAAAATCTGTGTTACATTTCTTTCCTGTTAAAGCCAATGGCAAAATCACCATCACTAATGTGCCTTGCTTTAATGTAATGCTCTTTTCTCTACATGTCTGCATGAAGTGTAATTACTTAGTACATGTCATGTTCTGATATGATTGCTGCTTATTGTCTTGTGCTGTGGGCACTTTTTTTGGTCATTTCCTGGCTTGCTTTAGCAACATTTAACTAACAGGCAGTGAGATAGGACAGGATGAATGTCATTTAAGAGGTGATGGTTCTCTACCCCTTCCTGCTTCAGCAGATCAGTCAGTTGGGTTTGTCAGGATTCTCTTCCCAGCAGCTGGAATTAAGGAAATCTTTTGAAGGGACTGCTGCTGTGCTGCTCAAACAGCTTCTGTGATTTGAGAGGCCACAAAAAGAATGCTAACAAAAAACCATCCTCAGCTAAGGAATGGAAAAAAGAGAAACACAGGACAGAATATTTACAAGTTTAATAATAAATGTCCAGGGAAGGCAAGTGGGTGATTATTTCAATGTTTTTACTATTACCATTGATTTTCATATTATGTTTATTTGCTTTTTGCTGGGGGGGGGAGGAAGATGGGTGTGGAAGGAAGTGCCATGGCTTAAGCTGTTCCTTCTGTTGTCTGAAAAAGGAAAAGGCACTCCTCCTATCTCCAGAAACAAACAGACCAAGCTCTTTGACACCCCTTACCAGATTTACCTCCACTCATTTCCTCTACTGTTACACAAGTCTGATAAAAATGGCACAGTTTGTTCACACTGAATCACAGTGAATTCCCTTTCAAGGGAAAAAAGCAAAAGAACATCATTTGCATCCCTCAGTGAATTAGAGCCATTGTTTTTGATTTCCTGGTGGGTAATTGAAGGCTTTTACAGCTAGAAGAAATTATTTATAGAGTCATGAAAAATGGATTAACTTCCCTGAGTGCTTCATTGATGCTTTAGACATCTACTTTATTCCAATTAAACTTATATAATCTAAAAATCAATAAACTTCTTTATTTTAGAGAATAAATTATAGAGGAAAATAATTTGTTTAGTCTCTGTGAACTGCCTTATTGCCACATATTTTATATATGCAATCTCTGCAAGGAACAAAAGAACTCAGAATACTGTTACACTCAGTACAGACAGAAACCTTTCCTTTATTCCAGCCATTTAATAAACTCTTCAACCACTTGCAATGGCTACAACCAAACACCTCAAAATATACTTCAAATACATACCATAAAATCTATTTCTGTATTTTTTGTGTACTGTTCCTACTGTCTCAAGTGTTATTAAGGACAGTCCAAAATTTCAAATTGCACTTTAAAAAACAAAAAAAATTCCTTTCTCCTTTACAACCGATGGAGGGGTATGTCTTCCTGCCTTCAAGTGTTCCAGGAAAGCTTTAAACATTTCCAGAGACCAAATTATCAGTTAATACAATATTTCACTTTTACATGGCATCTACTATTACTATCTAGTTGCAACTTGAAATAACATTAAGGTCTTCTAAACAGTATTTCTAAGGACGATTTCATAGAAATTTATTTCATAAACCTCAATAACAAATGGTTTAATAAGCACTTTTAATGTATGGGTAAAAAAAGAAGATTTTGAAAGGTAGACGTTCAGAAAGCTGTGTTTAATTCCTGCATATATTAATGTGAGATCTTCTCTGAAGTTTTCTCATTGGTGGCAGAAAAAGAAATGAAAAATCTTTAGCCTGTTTAAATAACTCATTTTATCAAACTGGTAAAGATGTTTTTATCTTCCACAAACCACCCTCCTCCTTCTCTTCCCAGCAAAATACACACAAGCAAGAGAATTCCCTGTGTTACAACATAAGGAAAGTTTCTTGAAGGAAAGGCACTTTATCAAAGACTTTTTCCTCCTCTTAGAGAACACTGTCTACAATTTGAACAGTTCTTTGTCCTCAGATACTTCTAGAGAAGTGCAGTAATGGGGTGACTCTGATTTTTGTAACAGAGGAAAAAAATGATCAAAAAAAGATGATGAATTTTTCTGCTTTTGTGCACCAAGAAGCTCTAGCGTGGCTCAAACAGGACAGAATCTGCAGTGCAACCATTTGCTGAGGTAATCTCAGGCACAGCTGATGCTAAAATCACGGTCCTGTTAACACCTCAGACCCATTTCTAACAGTCAGGCATTCCTGCCTTCTTGAACAGCCCAGAAGCGGAGAGTATCTGACTCCAGAGTGGAAACTAAACATGCATAAAACATGTTTTGCAATTTGATTTTGTGTGTTTGTTTTTGATAAGGGTTAGTTTTGCTAACTAACATTAATCTCCCTATTTCCCTGGCTCTTCGGGTGTGCAGAGAAACTGGCTGGGAGTGCAAAAGGAAGGGCTCAGATGTACCATCTGAATGTCCTAGACTTTATGTTTTATATCTGTTTAGTTCTCACGTTCTACTCACATAATAAAATTGTCTTTTAAATATAGTTTTTTCCAGAACAGATATCCATTTGGGCTGGCATAAATCCTTTATCCCCATTTTTCCCTATGTTAAGCAATGTAAGCTATACTGCCTGCCAATTTTTCCTCTATTTTTTTTCTTAACTTTTTTTCCAATCAAGGCTGTATTTTACTTACATAAAATGTGGTGGAAAAACATATTCCCTTCATCCTGTCAGACCAAATTTGCTCTCTGACTTTGTTCTCAGACCTCATGTGCTGATTTTCATTTTATGGCAATTTTTTTATAGGCTGGTGATAAATCTTTGTGAATGGAGTGTTTATAATGAAAATACTACCAGGCCAGGAAATATTGGCCACACTAAAGTTCAACAGAACTATAACAGCCACAAGATTAAACAGTGCTGATCAGTTACCTTTCAACAGTACCCCCTTTTCAAAGGCAGTATACTCTCTCCACACTATACACTTTTTATGGATCTAAGTAATTTTTTCCTTCATTTCACTTTAGATACTCTAATATTAAATTAGAAATTCACTGTTTTGCTTCATCTCTGTATTATCAGTTGAGTTTCATCAGGCCTGTATAGTGTTTTCTGGAATAGTGCATCCAAGGGGAAATGTCAACATGATTTGAAATGCAATAAATATTTAACAGTGACATATTCCATATCATCAAAGTGATATGCAATGTATAAATTTGCATTTTTACATTGAATTTTTCAGTAAGGTGCTTTCTGTTACATCAGTGATAGATTTAGGCATTGAGTTTTTAAAAATCAATCTGATAAAATCTCTCTTTTGACTGGGCATTTAGTTTGGCTGTAATGAAAACACAACATTAACAGTTTGAGGAAGGGAAAAGTGAACACCGAGCTAACAAACTGGTAAACCAGGATGATAACACTACATACAGAGCTACCAGCTTTAAATTATTCTGGTACATGTACTTTGCAAGGATGTAAAAGAAAATTATATTCCAAATCAATTTCTGCCCAGAGATCTACCATCAGTTGACTGCCATGGTGATTTCAGGCTCTACCCAGGAGTCAAGAGCAGATAGCAAAGTGTGGAGCTCTACCTACTTAGACGTGGCAGAAAATTATTTAAGAAAAAGTACCTCAATGCACACAATTTTATCTACTCTTCACATTTGTTTCTTTTTTCACTATATATTTCATTTTATATTCTTCCTGCTTTTTGATTATCCCAGAAGCAGGTTAACTTTTCTGAGTATTTTCTTTTGTTGGTTTGTTATGTCTCCATGACACAAAATAGGCACTAAAATAATTTTTCTTATTGGAGTTTTCTCTAGCTGCTGTCTCTTCCCCCCACTTTAGCCTTTCCCATATGCAGTGAGGATCTTAGCATTCTTTCCTTATTTCTTATATTTTGCAATTGGATCTCATTCAAATGTTCCTTGAAGTGAAGGAAATTGTCACTTGTAGAAATTTCTCCCCTACCTTTTTTTTTTCCCTTAGTATTACCAACATGGAATGTCTGCTTTGTGAAGTTTCTGTTTAAAAAGTTCATTGGGCTTTGAGCTTGGATGGGAAAGTGAAACTATATGCATTATGTATAAAAATGCTTAGTCTTTGTTTACTTTTGTGGTGAATGAAGTAAATTTACTTGGCACAGGCACAAGTTTAGAAACAGCTATAGTGCTCTCATTATAAACCTCGATTTTACAACTTATGTGGAGGTGTTTTATATCAGTTTCTTGTTGACTGAGCCTGTGGTTTAAAGCATAAATTAGGGCAGGGATGCTAGCCACCTTGGACAAAGTATTCAGCCTTTTCAGGGAGCTTTGTTAGGGCACTCATTCAAGGTTTTAATTGCTGTTAATTAATTTGTGGGCATTTTGATACATTTTAGTATTAAACTGCCCACATTTCCTCTCAAAAGCTTTTCTAGCTTTTCTTCAAGGTTATGATGACTATGTCTTTCAGTACAAAACAAAATCCTTGACCATAGTCACTTCTCCATACACACAAATTTTGGATCATCTGTGTAATGGTTCAGAGAAACCTGCAACTCTCCTAACTTAGTGCAAGTCAGGAAGATCATCTTAATACTTTCGTTAACTGA
>VZTB01002329.1:253834-288712 GCA_013397245.1 Thryothorus ludovicianus
AAACCAGGAGTTTTTTTTGTATCTCAAGAAAAATAGCTGAAAAGAAAGTATTTCATTTTATTCCAGAATTGTTTGGTTTGCAAGATGAGACTGCTTAGACTGCTTTCAGGCTATCAGGGTTGCCTGAAAAATGCTTTTAAATCAATAAACTAAACTGCAGAAAATTTCGCTTCTATAGAATCCATGCAGCCAAACCCAGAAATCCTTCTTTCTGAGAGTCTTCATCTGGAAAATTATGTTTGTTTGTAGCAAATTTGGACCTTAGCCTAATTTTGTGTCAAGTGGGAACACGATTGAACCTCCTTCAATTGTGTTGGCATAGTTAAAGAGCTGGACCCAGGACAGAGGGTGAGAGGAGATTAGTTTAGTACTACAACATTAGCACAAGTATAAAAAGCTGCAAAGACAAAATGAATTAATCTCTGCAAGGTCTGGTGTGGTCTTTATATGGAAGACAACATAAGAAAGTTTATTATGCTTTATTATTATGTTTATTATTATGTTTATTATTATACATAAGTACAAGCTTATTATGCTTACCTGCACATTGGCTCAGAGGACAAAACTACAAAATTGCTGCTCCACTTTCTTTTACTTAATATCCTTGAAGTTCAGGCACACAGACCTACAGTTACAGATAATAAATAGAAGAGCTCAAGTCAAACAGATATATGTAAAATAGGTCAGTATTTCCAAATGTGTCAGATTTTGGCTGCAGAAACATAAGAAAAAATGGAAAAGACTATTGGATAATGTGAGATGTGTAAATAATTTACTTTTCCCTGCCCTGGGTGGAATGTTAAGTAGTAGGGATTTATATATGTCCCCTCCCTTTATAATCATATATATAAAAAATTCCTAATGGAAACCAATTAAAAGTAGAGAGCAAGATAAACCTGCTACTCATTCTTGAGGAAGATGTGGCTGATGTTCTAATATTTCTACATCAACTTGTGATAATCTAAGTAGGTGATTCACAGGTTAAGTGTAGCAGGATAGCAAGTATTTAAAAACACTTCCCAGAAAAACATAGCAGCAATTAAGCCGACCTGGCCTTCAGTCAATATATTGCCTTAATTACATGTTTCAAGATACTGCTATTTCAAGTAGGGGCACGGATTAAATAATGCTTGTTTTTCCTGACCATGTTACTTGCAAGCAATTCACATTGTAGGTATTGAAACAATTTTTCTGTGTTTTGAAATATTGACATGTAGACATGCTCTACACGGAACTCCAGCATTCTTGTGCCAAAATTGGAATGTTGAAAATCAGCATATTGTAAATTTACTGGTCTTAAGCTGGCAATCCTGCAGTCTTTTCTGCATGCAATGTAAAGCTTCTTCTTTTCTAGAGGAGGACTTGATGACAATGCCAAAGGCTTTTAAGTTAAATAATAATCTTCTAATTCTGGAAAGTGATGTGGCTCTGTAACAAATATATATATCTGCTCAGGTACTTACTAATCTTGATGCTGTACAGGAAAAAATGTTAGTATTTTTATTTTAAATTCTGAGGAAAATGAAAATGTTATTCAATTAAAAATGGAAAAGAAATATTTTAAAGGGGAGATGAGAGCTTGTCATTCACTCTCTTCATATATTTCCTATCTATTTTATTCTCAATTTAAATTAGTTTCATTCAAAAGTATTTATAATAAACAAACCAAACCATTTTCTTAAAAATCTGTCCCAAAAATTAGGTTTCTTGCTATTCTTCCTCCCTTCAGAAAGATATATGTATCTGATGAAATCAAATGCAAAATTATTTTAGAATATATGAAAGTTGGAGCCCAGCTGTGCTCCCTGGAGTTTTTATTCCAACTGCAGTTAAATTCAAAGGAAAATTTGTATTTCTTTATTTGGAACTGAAACAGGCCCACAGTTTCACTTTCAATAAGTATATGGAAATCAATATGCTGTAATGTAGTTTATGCTATTTTTCAGTTTCCATCTGGTGCCTTCCATTGCATCTTTTTGTGAGTGACAGCATAATAATTGCTGTACCAATTAATGCCCTTCCAATCCAACTGCATCGTTAGTGCAAAATAAATGTTTTGCTTTGTAGCAGTTTGTCCTGCTATGAAACTTTGCTTTAGTTATTCCAATCATCTAACAGCAGAAAAGGAAAAGCTGCTTTGTCATCAGTAGTTCAATAGAAGACACTGTATATTCAATACAGAGAGTTGGCAGAATTTTAACCAGTATCAATTTATAAATAGGATAGCAGCAATCACTTATTTTCTGCCTTAAATGAAAGTATCCTTTTTGATGCAATAATAGCCGCTTAACTGATTTGAGACTGAAGTAGGGGGATTTTTTTGGAGAAATGTTTTTTCTTTATCCAGAATGAAATATGGAGTCTCTTTCTTTGCAACAAAAGCTCTTAGAGGAGAAAAGCTTCCATCTGAAATAAGCAGTCATAAAAATTTAGTTCTTTTCAGTAAGATTTTAATTTTCCCCAATGGGATTTCAATGCATAGCTACAGGGCCTTTCCCACTCTATCTTGTGTCTTAACAAAAATGCTGCGAAGAATATCAGAAGTTGAAACACTTTGAGACAAGCTTCCCCATTCACAGGATATCCTCAGTGCAATCTCTGGGCCTCCTCCGGTATAAATAGGAGCTTTCACTGCTGTTGGGAAAGTCCTTAGAGAATGCAAATCTAGATTAAAGACTGGTGCTAGTTTTGGGAACTGTTCTGGCTCAAGAGTCTGCATTTGTGTTATCCAGTGAGAATTGTGTGAAGAAACAACATAGAGCTAACTCCCTACTATTGCTTCATTCCTGAAACATCTGTTAGTTAATTGGGTTTTTTCCACCTTCTTGCACTATCCTTTTGTGCAATGATAAAATCTCATCATCTGTTTCCCTGCTTCCCAGACTGCTCTGTTTATTGTGAGCAACAGAATTTTCCAATTAATATTTCTAAAAAGAAGCAACTGCTTTACGATGGAACAATTGATTCACTTTATTTATCCTTAGCTTGCATTGATTGATGCATAGAAATTTATTTGGAAGAGACATGTTTTTCTATAGCATTTGTAGAAATATCTATAGCAATCACAGAGCTCTTGCAGTCATAAAGTCTCAGAGTCCCAAATGCAAAACACAATGCTAATAAAGATATCCAACTGGCGTTAATTTAATGACTTTTTTGTGCTCATGATCTTGGAAATATCAAATTTTATTTTCAAAAACAAATTTATTATTCTTACCCAGAAAAATAGAAATGCATTAGAAGTACATAATTTTGTTTGTAAAGTCATCTTTCAGGGGTTAAGAAATCCCAGATGAAATTTTGCTGTACAGCTGCAAATGCCTTTATTTTTACCTAATGGCTATCTCATATACGGTAATTAAAGGCCTGCAACAGAAGCTGAAACATAGGAGTCTCTGGTTCTATTAATTTTTAATCACTGTACTGCAGACACATAAACTTATATTAAATCTTGTATGGGAAAAGCTTAGTCACGGGGTTTTCAAAAGTGCTTCTGCATCAGAGCTGTGAGCAGCCTGGTGGTGATGGCATTCACCTGCATTTGGTGCCCATTGCTAACAGGTCATCATTTGCCAGACAAACCATCTGGCAGGGAAACCAGCCTGAGGAAAAATCTGCCATCTCTTCCCCTTGGCTGCTTGCTCCTGCTCCTCAGCTTTGCCAGTACGGAGATTTGTAGGGCTCTTGCAAACCAGATGACCAAAGTGCTTCAGTCTGCAAAGCAGCTCTTCAGTCTCAATGGCTCAACTGAGTGACAGTGAACAGCAGCGTCAGTAAGGAGCAGAAAGGGAACATTTCCAGCTGATTTTCCACACAAAGTGGAAAATGTTGAACCTTACCCACAGGCAGAGGGGAATTTTAACGCAGCACCTGTAAATCAGAGATGAGTGCTCTAAGCAAAGAACATCAGATGAGAATTCCTTGAATTCTTTTATTGGAAAAGAAAAGAGTGACCTTTATTTAATTTAGGAAAGAGAAAGGGTTGGTATCTGCCTTCTGGTTAAGAATTTGAATTCTGAATCTAAACCAGAAACATCTCCCAATAAGCAGCAGTAAGGGAGCTTTTAAAGCTTATCTCTGGATCTGTTCTCCTTGTTGTTTTTTTTTTCCTTTTCATTTAGCTTAGTACTGCAAGTTTTCTCTCAGAAGTTGTGATCGATCTACTTATATGTACATCAGTCACTGCTGTTACTAGGAAACCATTGGGTTTTTCCTCTAAAGAATTGTTATAAATAAGCACCATGCCGTGAAATAAGATCCTTGTGTATACTGCCTCTGCTTCCAACATAATTAAGATCAGGAAAAATCTAATTTAATATAATTTGCTGGGTTACATTAAATTTTCCTGATGGATCATTCATACCTAATTGATTTGGACTGCAGCTTCATTGCATTCTATAATCCTGAGAGTAAATTTGAATAAAGGATGAAGCAGGCTGAATAATACTTGTGTTTCCAAGGTCCTGTCCTGGAACAGAAATAAAGACAACTTTTCCTCTGTTAGCCATGGTGGAAAAAACCTCCCCCAGGTCTATTGGTGTCTTCAGGTCATGAAATCTGTGTGAATCAAATCCATCTTATGCTGACTTCAGAAGAATTGTAAGGAAGAGTTAGTTTTGTGTTCTTAAAAGCAGCTGTGGTCCCAAAGACCTGCGAAATCAACAAACAGTATTCTTCATCTTCTCTCTCAACCTTTTAAGGCCCAAATATGACTGAAGCAGGAAATTTAGAAAGCTGTGGAACTTTAATCCTTTACTGCAAAAACTTTACCTGTATCTTTAGTTTCAAAATCCTTACTGCTGACATAAAGTGTAACTTTAGAGACACTGCAGTACCTGGGGTTCCATAAGGCTGATCAGCTGTATGAATATAAAATTATATTTAGGGGTTAAAATAAAAAGAACTATTATAATACAGAATTTCTAGTATATGATATGCTGACTTTTAACAAAAAGTCGAAAAATGCCCTAAATTTTGGAAATTTACTACTTAGAAGTCATAAGTCAACTCAGAACCATTGGGCTATTTTATTGTTTTGCCAACATCATTTTTTTATTCATTTGTTGAAGTATGTTAACATAGTTAATTGCTTTTTTAAAAATATAAGTTGAAAGTAAATTTATTGCCTGGATCCATTCTTTCCAAACTCACAAATTTTCTTTTACCTAGTTTTCTCATCTCATTTGTACCAATGTCTTCTCTTCTTTTGTTATCATTTTCATAGATTGATGTCTTACTGTTCCCCTTGAGCCTCAACCAGATGTCTTAGACCTCTTGGCTCTCTTAAGTGTGCCTTAATCTTTTCAATTTGTCTGTCTCTCTTCTCTTTTACTACATATCCTAGCAATTAGGAGAGGAGTCACTTCTCCTCCTTTACCCCTTTGGTTACAGAATGGCAAACATCAGCCCTATTGTGTCATTTAGCATCTACAAATTTTCTTTTAAAGAATAACAAGGGATGTGCTGGCTTTTGAGGCATATATACAGGAAATGAAAGACCTGAATTTAATTTCCTGTTTAACCTTAATAGGTTAAAATTCATCTTCCACATTCTCAGACACTGCCTGAATTCCTTAGCTAGAGATTAGTAGCTAGAAATTAGGGGCACTTTTCATCACGGTATTAAAGCTACACTATTCTGCAAAAACAGAATTAAAATTAATTATACAAGACACAGCACCTGACACAAATAGGCCTGAGTTTAGGGTACTCTGTGGTTGGTAAGTCTCTTTACTCCTGCTCATTGTCACAGGGATTGTTTTATACTCTTTGGGTAAAATACATGAAGAGTATGAAGGAAAGTTATACCTCAGTATACTTTATTTATCTTTATTAGTAGAAAAGAGACAAATTTTACATAGAAAATCATGTCTGTGGTCCTTATGACATTTAAAAGACATAGGATTCTAGCTTCTGGGTTAAAGGAAAGCAAGATCTTATATTCTGAGAAGAAAATGTGGCAGATTTGGGACACAAAATTAAAATCTAGAATCATTCATCGTCTCATGTTTAGGTTTGCATTAGATTAAGAAGTGACAGTAATTGTGATATAATCCCGAATGAAAGTAAAAAATGAATAATGACTTTATTCAAAATCATTATTAAAAATTGGTCAAAGCAGCTAAACCTTTAAGACTATTCACAAACTTTATCAGCTACTATGTAGCTTAGAGCTCACTGTCACCATAAACTTAAATTCAGTTTGATGCAAAAGATCTTGAAACAAAACATTTAAACCTTTCATCTCAGTCAAGTTTTGGTAGCCAATGTCAACTTAACCCAATGAATGAGTGGTAAAATTATGCATTAAAAATTCATCCTGCTCGTTTGTGCTGTGAAAGGGATTTCATGATCATTAACATACCACTGTGAATTTAGATTCTGGTTTTATTGTCTTAGTGTCACTAGGATGTACCTTTTATTCTATTTTTCATTTAGTTGGGGTTTTTCTATCTTGGTCCCAGCATTGCTCTGATAGCCTCATGGTCAGGGGGAATCATGGGGTTTTTCATGAGGAAGTCAGTAATGTGTTATGATCAAACTTTTCCAAATGAAAGTTAGGAAAAGTTTTCTTAAATCCAGTGAACATCATCTTCAGTTCCAACATTACTGGGCCAGCTGCTAACTGTTTTGAAACATGTCAGCATGAGCTGAATTCTTTAGTATTTGAGTCTATACCATTGCAGCTATTCTTTAATACATAAAAATAGTAGTTGACATAAAAATATGATTTTACATTCCTACGGATTATAATTGTACTAAGACACTTTAAAAAGCATTATGTAAAACCATTTTGAAACCAAGTTTCAATATACATTTCAAAAAAAAAAGATACATTGCATGAAGATATGCACTTAGAAAGTTTATTTTTTTGTTGCTAATTAAAACTCATATTCAAAAGGAAATATGAGGTAGAAAAACTATCAGGTTATAGAATTGGGTCATCAGGGTTACCTGAGTTTCACATATGATTTCCCATCTTGCTAATTAAAGCAATGGTTATATGAGATTCACTATCCCATCTGAAAAAGCATCTGGCACATCCTATTCCCAACGACTGTTCTGCCATGTGCACCATATCCCGCCTCCAGTTCATTTTGGAATGACGGTGATGCTGTGCTTACCTGGCAAACTGGCATTGTGTTCAAAGGACAGTAAGTAAATGAAGTGGCATTTGTGGGACTAATCCCTTTGGAACCCCTTCCTTTACTTTCACAGGCAGTGTGTCAGGTAAAAAAGGTGTTATTTGTTAGTCCTAATTGACATAACTTAGACTTATTAAGTAGAAAATACATAAATACGGTACTATGAAATTCCAAAAAAGAATACTGACTCTAAATTATGCCTGAGTTGGATCTGGGACCTTTTGCCTTGGCTGGGAATCTGTCAGCCCCTTGTGGGCTCAGCCATGGGAAATACCCTCTCCTGCAGCCCCAGAAGGGCCTGAAGAAGCGACTATGGGGCAGTATGAAGTGATCCATTGGAGTCTGGTGACACAGTGGCGAAAGGCTTCCAAGCCCAGTTACATCTTTAGTGTTCGTGTGTCCCCGCTCCAGGTCACAGCCTCGGCTCGGCGAAGGTGTCGCGGGCGCAGACTTTTCCCAGCTACCCGTCGGAGCAGGGCGAGGAGCACCAGCAGTCGCTGTCGCTGGCCAGCAGCTACGCCTTCAGCTATGGCTCGGGGCTGGTGCAATGACAGCCGGGGCTGCCGGCCCACATGGACAGTTGAGCCTGGAGCCTCCGCCAGGACCAGGGAGCTGCTGGCCCCCTCTGCACCCACCATTTGCCGTGAAAACTGATGGCTACCAGCTCCAGCCGGGGCACCGCCGATGCGGAAACCTGGAGAGGCGGCTTCCCCGAAGCAGAGGCTAAGTCTTTATTTATTTATTTTGCCGTTNGAAACAAATGAAACTGTGTTGGTTGGTGTGAAGGTTTCTGCATGACCAGAGAAGGTCCCTTCTGGGGCTCCACTGCAATGGCGCATTTGGCACTGGGGCTTTCCTTCCCGCCCCCACCAGCAGGCCAGCCTGTCTTCACTCACAACCTCTGTAGGTCTTTGCCACAGCCTACAATTCCCACTGGAGTCACTGAAGTGTGGCCAACTCCAGATGCAGCCTCAGTGCTGCGAGGGTCACCTTCAGATCCGAGAGGGTTTAGTCACCACCCTAGAGAGTGGTTGGGTGTTTTTTGAGCCAGACACCAACAAAAACTGGAGTAGCAGGCTGATATGTTTTGTTGGGAATAGGTTTTGATGAATTAAGGTAAGGTTATTGCCTGGTCTAGCTCTAATCTTAAATTCCTGGGGCAAAAAATCTTCCCTTACACATGCAATTCTCATGATGCCCTTTAGAGCTGTGAACATCCCTATCAGCAGCACAGTCTTGTCCTCAGAACTGCTGCAAAGTCTTCTTGTTCGCAAATTATTTAGGCAACCATGCCTGCAACTTTAAAAAGTGAGAAAACTGTTCTTCAAACAAAAAAAAAGTGGGCCACTTGCCCAGCTGGCAACCGCCCATGCCATGGCTGGGCCAGACATGGTAGAGCTGAGCTCTGGTCTTGTCTTTCTGGTCAGCGTTACTTTGATTTTCTGTGTTTCCTGCTCAGATTTCTGTTCTAGATGCACATTGTATCTTGTATGATCATGTGTCAAGCATCTGTTTACTTTCAAAAGGAGGATGAGTCCCTCTCAATGGAAATTTTCTGTCTTTGGAAGACGTCTTTAAAAAAATGAACTGTAGTTGGTGTTTGTAATCAGTAACGAGGGAATAAGTTGGAAGGCATACTTGTAGGTGAGGAATGAATTTTATCTATCCTGAACATTTAGATTTTTGTAACTGTTATCAAATATTTATGTACTCCTTGTGATGCCCTGAAATGTTTGAAATTGTGAGGAGAAAAATCTGCCCTCTTGTATGATCTGAGGAGCCTTGTGTTCCCTTCCCGGTGTGGAACTGTTGCTGTGATTACCAGAGGGATTCAGTTCATTGCCTGTTTCTCAGCACAGGTTGAGGAAATGTATCAAGGAGGAGACACATAGACTCTTTTCCAATGAAACAATTGGTTTTATGTACTATAATTTAACTGGAAAAGTGCTGTTGGGTTGTTTTATATATGCACATTATATATATATATGTATTAAAAGGTATGAAAGAAACTTCTGCTTTTGATTAAACATTTACTGATACAGTATGGTCAGCTTTTCTCCAACCATTTTCCTGGCTAAGACACCTTGCAGACTTACAGCTTTCTACACCTCAGTGAACGGCTGTTGAATAAAAAAGCTGAATAAAAAAAGTGATCCACTTGAATGAAACAGTACTACCCTGCCACAATCACCTTTATTTATTTTTCCCGTTTTTCCTTGTCTCATTCACTACCTCTTTTTGGTCTCACAGTGCTGCCATACTCAGGAATAGAAAGGCTCCATACAAAGAATATTTCGATGAGCTAAAATGAAAAACTGCTCTCCCACGCTGTCAGGGCGCTGTACCTATGATGCTCTCAGAGCTGCACCCATCAAGGAAGCTTCATTCACACTTTCATTTAAGGAAAAGATTTGGCTGACACTTTGCTTAGGGAAAATTTCCAATTTGCAAAAGATAAGTGCAAAATGTTGTGCAAAAGGATAGATAATGGTGTAATGGTGTAATTCTCTTACTCAGTGCAGCATTGCCAAATATTTGCCTTTTGGGGAAATGGTCAGTTATTTTTATTCCTTTGCAACTGGGATTCTTTCACTTGCCCTAAAATTATATATATTTTTTTGAAACTCCTTAGATTAAGTTTTCAATATGTTCTACAGGTTTTAATGCTCTGTCCAAGTAACTTTTTCCCTCTGTGGCTTAAATACTAGTCATTTAATAATTGCATATTCTACATAGCCCAAAGGTGGGGAAAAGGCAAAACAGGAGAATGTCATAGCTGTTTTATAGTTCCAGTATCAATATACTTTAAGAACCCCTCTAAATTCTCAACCTAGTGCTTCAGCTGTATTTCAATAAAAAGCATAAGGTCTATATAATGTTCTCTTTTTGTTTCCTGGGGAACAGTTGCTATCTGTGGCTTTGTCTTCCTATGCAGTACCTGAGTATTGTCAAGTTAATGAGAATGTAGATGCTATTTCCAAAGAAAACACAAAAAAAAAAGAGAGAGAAGGGGGCATTATAGCAGTTTTGGCTATATATGTGGCCATATATAGCAGTTTACTAAATGTTTTGCTTTCATTGCATAACGCAATCATATTCTCAACTCATACATTTGTAAAATAGCTGTGAGGTCTCATACAATACACAGAAAATTGAACAAAGCTGCAGAACACAACCAATCTATAGCAAATCTGACCTGTTGAGAACCTATTTCTTGTAGATTTCTTGTAGAGGCCAAACACAAGCACAGTAGAATTTGAAAATGAGACTGTAGCTTTACAATGTACTGCAACGTAGCCTAAGACAGTTGGTAACCTGAAGCACAAAAACATTCAGGAGAGAGTGGATGCTGCCATTAGTGCCACTGCAGAACAGCAGATGATATGACTGTAACATTGGTGTATTCACATAGCTTCCACAAATGTTCCTCAGAAAAAGCTCCATGAGAACCAGGCAGACACTGCGACAACAGTTTGCCAGAAAATTCTGTTTTCGTGGAATTGCTTTAATTCCTGGCATATGCCTGTTGATAACCTAAGTGATGACCCACTGAGACTACTCTGAACAGCTCCCAGTGCTTCCACCAGAAGGAAAACTCTCTTTTGGAGCACATGGTAGAGCTGCCTGCCTAGAGACTACAGCAGCCTTTAAATAGACACGGGGACCCCATGGGACCCTGTTCCAGTCTCGGCTTTCTTCCTGTGCAAGACACACAGATAATACTCCTGACCCAAGAGTTGCTCTCCGTTTTCAGCTAATGAGCTGTGAAGGGATGGAGGGCAACAAAATATCTTCAGTGGTAACCAAGTGCAGCTGGTACAAATGGAACTTAGCATTAGTATATGATAAAATAGAAGGAAAAAAAAGCATTCATTTTTATTTCTGGTCCTGAGGATGTGTTGTGAATATATAACTGCAATTGTGATTTACTTTTTTTTTTTAAATCAACCTTTGATAACAATATATTCACCCCTATGAACCAATAATACACAGCATTACTAAATATAGTTACTAATATATCTTAACTGTGAATATTATAGATAGGTGCATGCTGGTACTTTTGATTTTGAAGTCACTTGGTGCAGAAAAGGTGAAATTGAAAGAGACTGCTAATAAATCATCGAATGGTGCTAAGGAACTTGAATAGTCCCCTTTTTTAAATGCTACATGTCATTACTTATAGTTTAAATTGTCTGTAAGGATATTCCTTTGAAATAATTTCATCTTCAATGTAAAGTAAAAGAAAGGAGAATCTCTTGTAGCAGAGAGTTTGTTCTTTTACTGAGTAAATATTTAGATACACTTTTTGTGGCAGGCACGTGGTCATATCTATCAAGTTCTGTCCTTGGGAGGTTTTGCTGGGTTTGTTTTCTTTTTTTTCAACAAAAGCTACAAGTAAAGCTTGAAAATATGTTGGCAAACCAAAAAATTTTGTTGAGACATTGACATAGCTGCTTCATTTTGTTTTGTCAGAAATCTACCATGACATTTTGGGAAAATACTTCATTCCACAACACACGTATAGAAATCCGGTTGGGATGCAGAAAACTATAATCAAGTTTTGTTCTAAGTTAATAAGACCTTGCTGGAAGAAGGGTTGAAATTGAGTATCTGAGGGCAAAAGTGTTTTAAAGTGCTCTCTATAGCAATAATTTAAGTACAAAATACAGCCTTCAGGCACCCATTTATTTAGAAGTTGCTAAATGCAGGCAGTCTGTGACGACCCTTACCTGCTTACGGCAAAGAGAAAAAAAGGTCAATCATTAATCATATCTATGTATTACATTTATCAGAAAAGGAATTAACTTTGTGCTTGTTCAGCTTTCCAGTTTAAAAGGCAATGCTATGTGGAGTAGGGTTTTTTTGAAATATTTGACCTCTAGGAGCTGACAAAAAACATCAGCCTGGAGCGTATAAACCTCTACTCAGACTTAGCTCACCAGCCATGTGTGCTAATTTTCATCTGGTAACCTAGAAACTGCAGGGTGGTTTCCCATTAGAAAACATAACTGTCTTGGATGGCCTTGTATTTTAGCATGAAATATAGAATTATTTACAAAATACCAAAAAGGAAGAAGTAATGAGCTCCAATTAATCTCTGCTTTAGTGTTTAATATCAGCGTATTTTGGCTTCTTTTTATACCTGCTGCAAAGGAATAAGTGTGGCTTTTATCCACACACAGAATGGAGTGAACAGTGGAAAAAGTGTGAAAAGCTGCTCTTTGACTATGAGAATAGATCCAACAGCACCAGAAAATTTCATTTTTCCGTACATCATCATTTTCCGTACATACATCATTCAAATACTTGTGACTTTTTCAAAACACACTTATTACACAAGAGGTAATATTAGAAATTTACATTTTTCACCACAGAGAACTGGTCAGAATTCCTGCCTATGTTTTGAAAGTGGAAGATAATGACTGTGCAACACCACTGTAATGACATAACTTTAAAATCAAAGGGTTGGATGTATGAATTCTGCAGTTATAAAGCCTTGCACAACATGAAGGGTGCTGTGTTTGTTCTTGATATTGTAAATAAATGCTCTTCACTTTTTATTTTAGATAAAAAGGTGAGGTATATTGGAAACAAGGATAGACTTATGGTGGAATGAGAGAAACTGCAAAGAACATTGGCTCCTTGGTTGTAACAAGAAGTTTGTCTCCCTGTCCAGGTCCTTAAAAGACAGTAACAGGTGATGGGTGAAGGTACTGTATATTCAGCAATTATTTAAACTGCATTGTGCTTAGAAACCTTAATATTAGAATCTGCTGGCTAGCTGGTGCTATTGAAGAAAATGGAAGTTTCACTTTCCAAAGATTTTTACATGCTTATGCAGCTCAACAGATTTTTGCAGACACAATTAAAACATATGAAAGTAACTGAGGTTTAAGTAAGATTAAATATAATTAAAGCATTTGACAATGTCCATGTATTTATGAATATTGCAAGCTGTAATGGAGACAATATTTCCTTTTTAACTGAAGGCAAGCTCAAAAAGTAATAGGCTCTCTAATATGAAGAAGTTAATTTTTTTAAATATCACATTTAAAGTCCCAAAGATGAATTTCATTGGGGTTTTTTGTTGCTTTGATACAGAAATCCTCATGAGGTTCAACAGATTTACTACATTCTCTTACAATTCTGAGATTGTCAAGTGCATTAATATATTTTACAGTAGACTTTTTCCTGTGAGAATATTTGACATGAATGAAGTTAATTTTTAATCAGCTGACACATTGTTTTCAGTCTTTTTTAAAATTGTATGATATCAAGACAGAGTGGGCATAGAAAACAGCACAAAATTAATTGGCTGATTTAGCAATTCCGTACCAATAACCAAAATAAAGTTTTCACTTAAACATTTATTCTCATCACTGCTCCTATACTTATAACAGAATAAATTACATAAAATAAAAATATCCTTGTGGATGTTAATTGTCACATTTCCTGAGTTTTCATAGATGACGGGCTGTGACAGAAGATATACAGAACTGCTTTTTTGAAATTGTTCTGATTTGAGATGGTTACAAGGAAAAACAGAAAATACATGAAAAAAAATGTCTTATGACTTCTTAACAAAGAATGATACATGTTAACCTATTTCTTTGAAAATCATCATTATAGAAAGGTAGAGAAATTTATGAAAGGAAATGAAAAATGCGGTAAGAAATTAACAAAAAAGGAAAAACAGCTTCTGTAATCTTTAAAAATATTAGGAGAAATTGGCAAACACTTAAGTACACAGCAGTGGGCCGTGTTGAGTAGCATTCAACTTCTCCTTCTTTATCAGGAGCTGGAAACAATGTCCTGTGTTCAGTCTGCTTCACAGCTCCAAGTTACCCTGTACACGTGGACTGAAGCACGATGGGCTCTTTTTCCCTAACCTGGCTGGAGGAACCAAGTAGCAGCCTGCCTAACATGCATTATAGAAAAATCTGCATTTTGCGCAATGCACTGCCACTGTTATCACACAACTTTGTGGAATGCACTGCAGCCAGATATTGTCAGAAGTATGATTTAGAATATTTCACAGCTCATTGAACCCTGGATAATATATCCTTCATGATCCATAAAAATACATACAGAGGTGCTCAACCTTTATTCTTCTATTTACAAAATGTTCTGATAGAGTTATGTAAGAAAGTTCCTCCCATTCTACCATTGATGGGTAAATTATAGACGTTTCAAAGAAAATAATAAATGTCTATTTAAACAGTTTTATTTCAGAGGGAAAAAAGGGGTATTAAGAGAGATTAATTTTAATACATGTAAATACCTCTAACATACATTCCTTTTTTCAAATACACATACAGACATCAGCACAAACAGAAAAGTATTGAAGAAAAAAAAGAAAGATACTGTGCTTTTGATCATATCTCACTATGATAAGCTATTGATCACTTAAATTTTTATAAAATTTAATGGTTAATGCTAAAAATTAATTATTTAGTGTAACAGCCTAATTGAACGAACTGTTAAGAGAGGTGTTAGATACCCTTCAGAACCACTGAGATGCTTTTTTCCTAAAACTACAAAGTTCCTTTTTTAAGTAAGCATAAGGTTAGAAGAAATATGTCAGCCATGGCTAGTAATTCATATTAATTATTTTATCTAACTATACAGGCTAACAATGTGGATAGCATGGAAATAATCTTTTGAAACTCGTGTTAGATAGCTTTGTACATTTCCTTTGGTATTTCTAGCTCAAACATTATATCCTAAGTTATATGTAGGGATATATAACTGTAAGACTATAGCATAGATAGTGAGGTAAATCTACAGCTTTATAAATCAAGCCTAATCAGGGCCAAGAAATTAATCAGAGCAGTGGCACTAGTCAGTCTGTGGCATGGTGGCAGCCTGTCCCAGTAGTGTCTGAGCTCACACAGCTGAGGCTATCTCAGTGTTCCTGAGGCTCCCCTGCTCTAAAGGAAGTGTTGGCAAACTCATCACTTGTTTATCCCATGGTTATCCAGATGCTCTTCCTCCTCTCATAACTCTCAATACATTGTACTGTTTGGAAAAAAAAAAGAAAATAAAAAAGTAGGGACAAAGGCAGAGACAAGGACCCTCTTGTTGGAGGAGTGTCCTACCAAGCCCTGCAGGCTCTTCTTCATCCTAAAAATATGAGTTATTTCTGTGCAGGAGCCCAGCTTCAGAGGGCAGGAGAAAGAGCGTGCTTACTTGCCGGATGCAGGCTGGGAGAGAACTGGGAAGAGTCTCCCCTTTCCTGAGTGATTTGGCATGTATGGTGCTGGATGACCCAGCATTTCTTGTGGCAGTGAAAAGCCTGGTCCAATTTAGTGTTTGGAAGACAGCTGTGGGTTTCTAGCCCTGGGATGGGACCTTCGGCCTGAGATATCAAAGGAGCACCCTGAGCCCACAGATGTCCTGACAGCAAACCCCAGCAAGGCACAGCTGTGAAGGTGTGTCTTGTGCTCTAGCCCAACACGATTCTCCAGGAATGTGTGTGTTTTGGGAATGTCTTTTCTCTTGCCTTACACCTTGAACAACAGTCTGAGAACTTGGTGGACAGCTTCTACATCAGGGGTCTGCAGCCTAAAAGAACATTTTAGCACCTATCTTGTAGACAGATGGGCTGGTTTTGGAAATAACCCTTAGTGTCAGACTTACAAAGCTGTTCAGAGGATTAACTCCTATTGAGCATCTCAGCTTTGAAGGAAATTGCACTCAGGAGAACTCACTGAGGCAGAGTTTCAGCTACTGTAAATAAATACCATGGATTTGTACTTTCACAGAGCTCCATAACAGAATATATTTAGAGGAGCATGATGCATGTAAGATTTAGAAATAAATTTGAAAAATCAGAGTCGCGGTGGCCTGACATGTTTATGATTACAGAAATAATAATCATCCTTAAAAGAAAACCCACAAAAAAGAACACACACCAACAAAACCAAAAAAAAAGACCCCTAGAAATGAAACTGGTAGTGAGATCAATCCTCTGAACCATCCTTTGAATCTGAAATCTTTCCTGTTTCTGAAGTGAGGTTTCTTATTTGGAACGCTCAGAAGTAAACTAACAAAGGCTGGTAGCAGCTATACTTCAACTGTTCTGTGTTTCCTTGGTCCTCTCTTCCTGTCCCCTGGTCCTGGGGTAAGACCTGGAGAGGGGGCAGGTTGCACAGTATAGTTAGAATGAGCTATTTCTGAGAATATTTTCAAGAATATTTTTGTATTCTTGAAAACATCTAGGTGCCTAACAGAGAAGGTGGCTGGGAATTTAGGTCAGGTGGAGGTCATAAAGAGGGTTAACTGCTGAGCTCCCCTGCCAAAAGTGTGAGTGTGGAAAAGTCCAGCTTCTTGTGTTCCTTGGTGGGTCCAGCCCTTAAAGCAGCCTGTTTCCTCACAGAAACATTGTTTTACCCCAAGACACACAGCAGAAGACTAGCAGAAGGAGCAGTATCATAACATATTACAGTCAGAGAAGTTCTTTAAGGTAAAAGAATGTGTTTGAAATCAATAAAGAAAATAACAGGTTCTAACTTTCACCTTCTTTCATAGACTGTGAGTTTCTTTTTCATCCTATTGATCCAAACTCTGGTGACTGCCTTTCCTACATTCAGAAGTCTTTTTCAAAGAGGTGTGAGTTTACACCCTTTAAAGTCTTTGTTGTAGTATTAATCATTGAATTTTCCTTTGAACATCAAATTTAAACATTTCCCTTTTTGACTCAATGAAAAAGATTAATTTTACTATTATGGAAAAGGTTTTGCTTTTCTTCAGTTTCATATATTCATTTTCAAATCACGCAGACAGTAGTTACCCTAAAATACCCTTCAAGGTATTCAACACTGAGTTTTTTCATGACAACACATTTTATTATATTTATTTCCTTTCAGCTTAGTTTCTAAGACCTTTAAAAACCCATAGAACTATTTTATAGTTTAGATGGTATGCTGAGATGGTTGCAATCCATGGTTGTGTCATTTCGCTTCATTGATTCTTTTTTCCTCCCTCTTAACTATTTGAGCATGTGGTGCAGCATGAAATAGCATTATAACTGTTCAACATAAAATTTCCAAATAACAGTTGATGGAGTTTATTCAAAAGAAATGAAAAAATTTCCAAAAGGAAAGAACAAATCTATGGGAAATATTGAAACCAAGCAGCAATAAACAATGGTTTGTTTACACTGGAAAGTCTATTTACATAATCCAAACAGCAAACAAACTCTTACTGGGTCCCAACCTGCCAGACTCATAAAATATTTAAAGAGTTCTAATATTGCATTTCAAATTGAGCTTTTGGAAGTTTCTCTTGTGTGTAGCTTACTAGTTTTTAAACCAATGAGAATATTGATAAGTTTGAGGTTGTTTTCTTTTTGGTTTTAATTTGTCATTTGTTCAGCTGCTGTTCACTGATATTACTATGGTACAAAAATAAAGCTGTTGTTTTGGATTGTTTTTTGAAAAAAAAATAACGTACTGTTCTTATTATCTATGTGTGATGTGATTTTCCCTGTGGATTATCCTGGTAGAACTAATATGTTTATGGAACTTGAATTAAAACAGATTACATACCTGCAAAGGAGTGCACTACAGATTTTGTTTTCTCTTCAAATGTCAAAAATAAGCAATTGTTTTGAAAAGACAAGCTGAAAGTACCAAGAGAGAAAGGAAATAAGGGCAGTGCCACAAATAATCAAAAAAATCTCATATTCCAGATATTTAACCTCAACCTATCCTCTTTCATTTACCCTCAGTAAAGCAGGGATGTATTTTGATTGTTTCTAAAAGCAGTAAAACAATACCATCTTCTCAGCTTATGGATGTTTGTGTTATCAGAACTCCAATTGAGACCTTCTGTGTAATCAAATCCATTACATTGTTATTTTGGCATTTTACTGTCGGGGGATCATAAGAAATGACCCAATGCTACAAGGATTCATTTGTAAGGCTGTGCACAACTTAGAATTATCTGTGATGACATTTGATAACTCAGGAAATAAACCAACTCGTTAGTAGTACAGTTCTGTGTATCCTCATCAGTTTCACATTCAAGCATTTGTATATCTGAAAACCTTCAGCAAGTGAAATTTTGAACAAAACCAAACATCCATTGCAATGTATCCTTGTTCAGGAGTATAGAAAACCAAAACAAGATGTTTTTAATGGTAAATGACATTATAAACAATTTAAGTCTTCAGCATAAGTTGAAAGGACACTCTAGTTTAGGATTTTAGATTTTTAGCTGAAGTGCAGGATAACCACATGATGCTATTATTGCTCAAATAAGAGAAGCCTTGTGTCCATGTTATTCTCAGAAGAGCCTAGACTCCTATTTTCCTGTGCACGTGAAGAAAGCTTTCCTCTGGAGAAGGCTGTGCAAAATGTGCTTTTCACTGTCAGGCTGTGATGCTCTTCCTAGCCAGCCAAGCAGAACCAGTACCTGATTTGTAGGCAGACTTATGATGCCTCCACCACTAACCCCTGTCAAAAAAAAAAACCCAAACAAAAATCCCGAACACCATATGCAGCAACATTTTTACATATGCTTCAAGAGAAAAGTGAAATCAGGCATAGGTGGGCCAGGCATAGTTTGTTGTATGCAGACAGATGATTATCAGCTGTCATGGTAACACTTTCATTTACTGGGGTTTTGTCCTTAGTAATTCAGCAGATTTGTAAGAGGCCAAAAGATGCATAGATCCTAATTCTCAGGTCTGCCTTCTAGTTCTGTTTGTTTAAGGATTTTTTTTGTCTGTTTGTCCAATTTCTGTGTGATTTCTTCTGTAGGTTTCAGCAGAATATATACATATGCACACATACAACTACGTATGTATGTGTATTGTTTTGTAAATGTTCTCAGTCATGCTTTCTTCTGCTTTACATCATTTATTCATATACCTTCCATGTTCTCATTTATTTTTTGCGCAATTTAACCTTATAATAAATTATTAAATATAACCTGACAGTGACAGAGTCTTCCTGTTTTGTTTTCTTCTGGGTATGGGAGGGAGTGAAGAAGGTGAAGGAGTGGGGGAGGAGAGCAGGGGCTACACTTTGATTGCCATCCCCAAAATGAAAACACTGAAATTACTGTGGTGAGTGGCAAGAAGCCTGTAAAACCACAAAGCTGTCAGATACCATGCTGCTGTTCATACTTTTAAATCTAGGTACAAGGAGCCCTGATACATTTGCTTTTGTCAGCTGGATAGCACTGTTTGCCCGGCAGCAAAATAATACCTCCTGTGTGGAAAATCATGAGTATTTATTATTCTATAGAGCTCTCAATCTGAGATGCAAAAACCATGAACATAGGCAACATCAAACACATTTTCTTTCTCACCCTGTCACGTAGGCTTCTCGTACACATAGATTTCTCAGACCAAATTAACTTTGTGTAAACATACGCAGCTCCATTCTGCATATTAGAGCTGTTCTAAAACTGATAATTAAGAGTCCACCAACTAAAAGTGTTTCAATTGCAGAAGGACAAATAGTCACAAATCCTGCATATGAATTAAAGGATAGAGTAACTCTGTAATACAACACCAACACAGCCAGGGTCATGTCACTGTCCTTCCAAAGCAGCCCTGGACATGCCCAGCACAGCCAGTTTGACCTTGCCAGCAAAGAGAAAATAAAGGCTATGCTGCAAATAAATGGCCTGTGCTTTGGTTACTTCATTCTTAAGAAAGAAGCTACATAATGGTCTTTTCTTATGTTTGCCTGAGAAATTTTTGCAGTTGATATAAATCTCCTTTGTCTGCTGGAGTGATGATTCTTCTCCTTTCTCTGCTGTGTATGCCATGAAAATTGGATCTTCCATAACTGTTAGAGGCTAGAAGAACATTAAAAGGAAGAAAAAAAAATAAAAGTTGAAGAACTTTTCTCAAAGCAGCTATCACTTTGAAAAAGCAAAAAAAATTTCTTCAGATGATGATTTATTATTGGAAAGTATGAAACTATCAATAAAGTTTTTGTCTTCTTGTTTTCTGTGAATACATTTCAGAATAAAGTCATATGAAAAAAAGAAGTCGCAGCTTGAATATGTCCCCCAGCTGACTCACATCTGGTGCCTGGTAAAGCGCCAGTGAAATGCCCCTTTCCCCTCACACACACTTCTCAGATACTGACACAGTCTCTCCTACGCCCATCTTAAAACATGAATTATTCTGAAGCTATTGACTATACTAAGAATTAGTCATTTCATAAAGAGAACTTAATGTTACAGTGCCCGGGTGAACTGGTATGGAGGAAAGGTGGTTTCTGAAGCAAAAGGCCAGTCCTCAGCCTATGGCCACTCTGGGAAGAACTTCATCACGGTATAAACAGTGACCCAACAGCCAGAATGAGAGAAATTTGCTTTATAAGAACCTATTGACAGTGGAGCTTCTCACTGGATCATACAGGAGTAAGATCTGAGAGGAGATAGGTGGAAAGCCGGAGTCTCACATCCACCATGAAACACACATTTCCCTAAGCACACCCCTGGTTAAAGGTCTGAAGAGACAAGACAGAAGCAGTAGAAGACACAAATAATTTAAAGCTTATCAAACCAAAAGAGGTAATTTGTTAATAACTTGGAACTGAGTAGAGCCTCTAAATGTAGCTATAAAGCATCAAGTGATGTTCATCAGAAAATAATGAATAGTAGTAATCATATTTTAAAATCTTCAAATTTTCCTGTCTATATATTTTAAGATTAGACTATAAGATTCAGGAGTTATAAAGAGTAGATGCAGAAGAGAAAGATCTTAAAAATATGTGGTACAAACCATAAATAAGCTTCATCTCAACAGGTGATCTTACCCAGACCTGAGTAGAGAACAAAGCTTTTGATAAAGCCTCTGTGATCCTCCTCTTCTTTCTGAAGACATACTCTTAGTCAGAAATATGGTGGAGGAAACTGCATCATACATGATAGTATAGTCTAAAAGTCTAATTCCAATATAACGCTGATATTGGTTACTTTCCTACTGAAAGTAATAAATACAGTAAAAATCCAGGTAGACTTGCAAACTGAAACATGCATGAGATGAGCACTGTGTCACAAAAGCCTGAAAAGGCCCTTTGATTTTGGGAAATACTAATATGTCGCCTAAAATTCCAGCAGCCTCATATATTGTAGTAGAGGAAAGAATACATTTTCTGGTCACTATTTTTTTTTTCCTTTGGAAGAAGAGAGATTCTCGATCAGACCACTAGAGATATTTGGCAGGAAATACAGCAAACTCAGATAATGGCTTAAACTAATACTTTGGATCAAGCTGTAAATCTGAAACATAAAATCAGAGGGAAAAAAATGCTAGAAGATGTAGAAAACTTTAAGATGTCACCTGACCTCTGTGCACAAAATAGGGATAGCAATGCCTAGCTTGACATTATTCCTGACAAATCACCCTTAACTTATTGTTTCAGCTAAGACCACAGTAACCATTTAGCTGACAAAGGAACTCGAGTAAGCCATTTATTTTCCCAGCGTGAAGAAAAGGGAAAAAAACACAGAAAGTGTCGCATTTTCATAAGCTGTAGAACTGACAGATTTTTTTCAAGTTTAAAATTTTGGTGAGAAAATTCAACTTTTGCATATACTTTTTTTATTTTTGGTTCTGAGGAGAGTAGGATGAGCTGCTAACACATCCATCCTTACCTGCATGAGTATATAATGCAAATTGATTTATTACTCTTTTTGTTATGAGCAGTGGTGATACAGAAGATCAGTGGGAAATCTAACACTGAAACAGCAGCAGAAATCCCTTCAGCTATGTAGGTAATAATCCATTTGTGATCTCAAGTGGTTAAAATATGAGTGCAATAAATGCAATTGTTATTTTGTAAAAATATAAATCAGCATGAACTTTGTGTGACAAACTAAGCTGAAAAATCAATTATTATATAAAGACATTATTCCATGACAGCTCATTCTTGATATTCAGACTTTACAGCAATTTCCTAATTTCTAAAATGCCTTTGTTATGCTGAACCAGTTCTTAACAAAGTTGTGACTGGGATGACCAAAGGTGAATGAACACAGCACTGCGGTATGAAAAAAAATTGCTATGCTTTGTATAATCTTTTTCTATCTTCTTCCCTCCCCTGGTGAGAAAGCAGCCCATATGTAAGTGACTCAATATATGGCTAATAAAAGCTCTCATTCTACTTAAAGGAATGTTCTTGGCACGTTCATTTAAGTAGACAACACAAAAGCTGTGAGGAATGGCCAATACTCCAGAGGGCTGTCTGAAAGCTGCCCTTCAGAAGGACCTTGAGGGGTTGGAAAGATGGGCAGAGAACTGTCTGAAATTTTGCAAGGTCAAATGCAGGGTCCTGCACCTGGAGAGAAATAACCCAACATAGCAGTACAGGCTGGGGCGGATCTGCTGGAAGGCAGCTCTGCAGGAAAGGATGTCGGGGTCCTGGTGGACAACAAGCTGTCCAGGAGTCAGTAGTGGTCCTTGTGGCCAAGAAGGGCCAGTGGGATCCTGGGGTGCATAAGGAAGAACATTGCCAGCAGGTAGAGGGAGGAGATCCTGCTCCTCAACTCAGCCCTGGTCAGACCACACTTAGACTACTTTGTTCAGTTCTGGGCTCCTCAGTGCTAGAGAGACATGGAGCTCCTGGTGTGGGTCCAGCACAAGGCAACAAAAATGATCAAAGGGCTGGAGAGTCTCTTCTGTGAGGAAAGGCTGAGGGAGCTGGGCCTGTTCAGCCTTGAAAAGAGATGACTGAGAGGAGACATCACCAATGTCAGAGAATTACAGAATCAGATAGGTTGAGAAAAACCTTTGAGGTCATCAAGTCCAACCTATAAGTCCGTAAGTACCTGAAGGGAGGGTGCCAACATTAATGATTCCAGGTTTTTCTCTTGTGGTGCTAAGCAGTAGGGCAAGAGGCAATGGACAGAAACTGATGCACTGGAAGATCCACATGAATATGAGGAAGAACTTCTTTGCTGTCTGGGTGTCCAACCACTGAGACAGATTGCTCAGAGATGCAGTGGAGTCCCCTTCACTGGAGATGTTCAAGAAACACCTGGACACAATCCTGTGCCATGTACTCCTGGATGACCCTCCTTAAGCAGGGAGGTTGAACCAGATGACCCAACATGGTCTCTTCCAACCTGACCCTGTGGTTCTGTGATTGTAAAGGTTGTCCCATAGGAGATATCATTCAGTATTTCCATGGGCAGCAAGTTATTTTTCAGAGTATCAGGAAGATAATCTCAATGCTCAAGAGATTTTCTGTTCAATACTTCACGCAATGGTATCAGTTATTTTCTGCTCTAATTCAAAAAGAAATCTGTTCAGTTTCCAGAAAAAAAAAAAAATCACAAAAATTTCTCCCATTATCATTCCCTTTTCTTAATCATCGAGTATTGTACCTGCCTTGATGATGGATGTCAGGAAACCTGCCCTGTTTGTTCTAGCCTAAGCAAAAAGGCTTTCTTTGAAAACTGCAACCTAAGCAGGAAAAGTTAAACTTACAGTAACTTTGCTTGAAATGCATTGATTTCTTTGGAATGGAGTCATATCTTCAAATGAAACTAAAGAACAACCTGTAATAACTAAAGGTAGAGACAGACAAGAAAATGGCTTCAAGATATAAGCCGATTTATTCTTACAGTGCTCAAGTCTGCGGTGAGGTAATACTTATTTTTTAGGTGAAAGGCATTGGAGGAAAGAACAGAGGTAATATTATCAAAGTCACATAGGTAATCCACAGCTCAAGTTCTCAGCTATTCACTGATGAACAGGAGCTAAAATCTGTCTTTATGTGTACTCCCTCTTTAATGTTCTGTTCACTCTACAATGAAACCACAGATGCCCCAAAGTGCTTCCATCGGAGTAGACAAGAAAGTTATGGGGTTTGTTCACAGGAAAGGAAAGCAATCAGTGTCACTAACAGTAATCCCAGCTGCTGAGCCATCACCAGATGGCTTTCCTCTCCGGGATCAAAAAGGTTCACATCTTATCTGGCTGTTCTGAATCCCACATGAGACTTGCTCAGGTACTCCTCTTTAGTATTAATGTGTTCACTGGAAAGGATAAAAAATACTGATTACAGAAGAGTCTTATCCTTGAATCCATTTTTACTGGAAAGAAAAAAGAAAGAAAATTCTCTCAGAAGTTTACACTGGTGAAGGCATGTGACACTACAGAGAAAGCTGCTTGATGACACAAACCAACACCTTTTGCATTATAACCATGCATGAAATCACTTCTGCCAGAATGTTTTCAGCTCCTGTGTTCTTTAAATGATAGGATGGTGCATGTTCTTTCCTCCAAATTCAGGAAAAATTATAATGTCTTTTTTTACCAGCTGTTATGATACCCGCCAGAGAAAGTCATTGTCTGTGCCAGTGAATTCTTACAGAAATACAAAAAAAATCCTATAAGTAACAAGGGGGAAAAACAAATTAAATCATTTATTGATTATCATCAAGGATGGGTGAATCTGGATAGAGTTGCAGATTTCAGCAGCATCTGAACCCTTCAGTTTAACTGCTCCGGACTTCATTTTTATTTTTCTGAAGTTTCCCCTTCAGTTTTATCAGGTCAAGATATTAATCTCTGAGTTAATGAGTTTGAGAGCTGAGATTATCAGCTCTCAATTAAATATGGAAGAGAAAAATCACTAGATTCTTTTTCTTTTAACTAACAACAACTGAAAGCCCATGTGCATTTTCTCATTTGAAGTGAGCAAAACCTCCCTTAGGCATTTGTTTTCTTTAACTATAAAAATCTTTTGTAATTACTGACTTTAACAACCCAGTCAAGATTTTGCAGAAACATGTCAAAGACTTGTCTTTAGTTCTTATGTTCTCAGCAAAAGTGTTATGCTGACAGGTGGTTATTAAGTATATTTTCAGCATCAATACCATTTCTGTTAAGTCTTAGTATTTCTCTACAAGTTTGGGAATTTTTTTTTTTGTGGGACACTTTTCAACTTTTACTGTACTGACTTTGGTTTTGAGGAGGAAGCACTTGATGGACCAGGAAGTTGTCTTAGCAAGAGATTCAAACTTCTCTATCAAGACCTTCAAGTGTTTTGCCACATGCCTTGTTGGACTGGCATGTGTGGTATCCCAACTGGGGAACACTGAAATAGTTTACCCCATAGCTGAAAGACAGAAATTCAGCATGAATACGTTCAAACCCAGGGAAAGGTGGTTGGTTGAGCAGAGACCCACAGATATGGTTTGATACCTTGTGTTCATACTGAATGATTTTCTGAAGATAAAAGGAAGCTAATTTCACTCCTGTCCTGGTTCTCCTCACCCTCTTACTGCTGATCTCATTTTCTGTCTGCTTCCCACAGCCCAGAAGTGCTGCTGTCTCCTTCCAGCTCACAGGGAATGTATGATAACCCCCAGTGACTATACAAGTACTTCTCTGCTTTCCATCTGGATGCTAATGAAGATTTATCCTGCTGATTTATCCTGTATTCAGCTGTGGTGTGATCTCACCCTGAGCACTATGTGCAGAACTGGACACTCCAGATTTAGAAGTAGGTGGAGGTATTTGAATGTGTCCAGAGAAGGGCAACAAAGCTGGTGAAAGGCCTAGTACAAACTGTAATGTAACTCTAACCCCCTAAACATGCATGTAAATACAATCACTACTCTGTTTCTCAGATCTAGTGGGACAACGCAAAAATGTGTTTCTGTTTCACTTTGCCTGAGAACCTACTACCCTGCTTTCTGCTAAAGAGAGAAAAAATTTATTAAATGTCTAAAAATGTCTGTGTCTTCAGGAGGGAATAAGTACTTCGTTTTCAGCCCTGCTAATTTTTAGTCTTTTCATATGACATGTCCCATTCTTCCCCAATCATCTACAAAACAATATGTGGATGGCAAGCCTGCTTCCTTTCTTCAAGGACCGTCTCAAAGAAAAACGCATGTCAAGAAAAGCATAGAAAATGGGTTCAGATGTGGACTCTGGTATCATGACTTATCTCTCTATTGATAGAATTTTCAGAAGGAGAGATAGGGTGAAGAACACATCAGAAATTAATCCAAAATCTCTTGAAGACATTGTATAATTATGTAATATTCAACTGTTTCTGTGTCATCCAACAAGAACTACATAACTTTACAAATGCATTGCTTTATATGTTCCAGGTTTTGAGGTCAAAAAATATTTGCAGAAGTCTGATTTAACCTGTAAATTCCTGTTTCTAGAAAACAATAGTCACAATATTTAGTGAGATAGAGTGGATAAACTTAGCCATACTGAATTAATCTCATAGTTTAATTTTCACTAGTATTCAAAAATATTAAATGAAGCATGCTGACTTTTATCAATACTACAAGAACTTCTTTAATGATGCTTGAATATCTATTCATTCTTCTCTCCCTTTTTTTCTTAACAATTCTATGCTTTTTTTTCTTAAGAATTCTATGCTGTTTTTCTTTGTAAAAATACATTCACCTCTAGACAAGAAGCAAGCTGCTTCTTTTGACCATACCACCTCTCAGAATCAGCCATTTTTGGACTGCTACCTCTTCTGAAAATAATCCAGGGCTCTTAATACAGCCTTTCACCTAAGATTTCTCCTCTTCAAAAGTTCTTGAGGTCCTCTCAGCAGCAGCTTAATAAAAAAAAAGGAGGGTTCTTATCTCTTCTCTTACTCTCTCAACCTAAAACATAAACATCAGCTCTCCTCCTTTCTTCCCACCTTCTAGACTCAGTATTTCAAAATAACTCTGGAACTAGGCAAGGCGAGAAGAATCACTTCACCCATGCAGAATCACACCAACAGGCTTAAAGTGTTGGAAGAGTTTGGTAGAAAATCCAAGCTGGAGCGTGGCTTAGCAGTAATACTAAGCCAAGGAGAATGACATGACTGAACTGGTAGAACATACACAAAAAAAAAAATATAGAGCAGCAAGTTTCTGGCAGCAGTTTGTTTATTCTAGCCACAACTGTTGGCTCAGGCAGAGTAAGTCACTCACGAATTTGTGAGACACTTCACTGTCTGTCCCACAGGGTGCAGTAGGAGCTGAAACTGCCCTGCTGTTTCTCTCCACTTACTGTTTTTCCATATCACACAGGAAATATTAATTGTGTGTTATGAAAAAATTCCAAATGTTAAAGAGAAATAATAGGAAATCCTTGATATCCTTTTCATTCCTTTGAAATTAATGAAAACTCAACAAAATGCACTTAATTTTACAGGATGAGGGCTTAAAACGGATTAAGTGTCTTCTGAATCATACTGTACTTCATATTCTTCAACGTTTCCATAATTTTTTCTCCAATAAACAGCCACAACCATGCTGCTGTTGCTAGGACTAAAAATCATAAATTTAATTTATTTCAAGGTCAAAAGAAGTATGGAAACAAAACTCTCATCTTTTGGAGAAGAAATATTTTATAGAGGTAGAACTGATAATTCTGAAGGTTACTGTATTTTTTGCAACAAAATATTTTCATTTTGCTATTAGAAGTACTGCACTTGGGAGTAAGAAGGAAATATTTCTATTGCAACACAATTACAACAGGTTTGATTATATCAATATAGTCAGGATTTTAAAAATTTGAATGTTAAAATGGTCAGAGGTGATGATGTTTTGTCCTATTTTCTGTATTTTTATCACATTCTGCTAATTTTCATGGATTTTTGTGGTCAAATATTCAAAGTAAAGCAGGTCACCATTTTTTTTTCCCCAAGCACATTCTCCACGTCTCAATTAACCTTATCACAGTTTAAACATATTCTGGAGTTTTACACCATGCCACAGCACTTCCAAACACTCATGTATCACCAGGAACAAGGGCAGAGCAACAAAAGCTGGACTAAATGCTGCAAGAGAAGAAAGTCCGGGGTGGATTAGTCTCCAAAATGCATTCTACAGAGAAGGGGGTATTTTGTGGGGTTTTTGCTGAGGTTTTTTTGGGTTTTGTTTTTTTTGGGGTGTTTTTTAAGTCATAACAGAAAATAATTTAACCCGCAGCTTGAGAAATTTCAAGTGTCTATGTGTCGAGAGGTGTACCTCCCATTAGAAGCAAACTGTGACAATAGTAACAGCAAAACCTGGAGAGCTTCTCAGCTCTCCATGAGGAAACCCCTTACCTGAATAAGGTGGAGGCCAGTTTACAAATTTCTATATTACAAATATTACTGTGAGTGTGCTCTTTGCCTTTGTTGAAGGAGAGGTCTCATCCCCAAGGCCCTGCAGCGCAATGTGCTTATGAGTTCTCCTTGTGCCCTCACTGGGAGAATGCTCACCTCTTCCTGCAAACTTGGGCAGTCATTTCCCTTCCAAAGCATCTCCTTCTCATAAACCTGATAAGGAGCAGCTGAAGGAGCTGGGGTTGTTTAGCCTGGAGAAAAGGAGGATCAGAGGAGACCTTATCACCCTCTCCAATCACCTGAAAAGGTTGTAGCCAGATGGGGGCTGGTCTCTTCTCCCAGGCACCCAGCGACAGGACAAGAGACTCCCTCCAGTATCACCAGGGGATGTTCTGATCAGACATCAAGAAAAGGTGGTCAGGTATTGAAAGAGTCTGCCCAGGCAGTGTTCAGGAAACAACAGGAATGATTTAGTTGACAAGGTGGTGCCCAGTCAAAAGTTGGGGTTGATGATCCTGGAGATCTTTTCCAGACTAAATAATTCCATGATTCTCTTCTACTCTGTGATTGTTAATAACAAGCCGGTTTCTCACAAACAGGTCTAAAGTCATGTAATGGGATCAGCTTAAACTCAGCTTATTTTTGAGAAAACAAGATTTATTGTTAACTTTGCTATCTTTTACATACTTCTAATTGGAATGTGGTATTTAAATAAATCCTCACTTATTACTGAAGTTATTTTATTTGTGTGAGGCAAATGCCTCAGAAGATCCTATTTTTAAAACATTTACTATTTTCTCCTTTATTTACAGCCTCAGTAAAACTCATCATATAGTTTTTGTTTCTCTCAGCAGCTACATGGAAGTTCATTGCAAAGTCAGAAGCTGTAATGTTTTGAAAGAAAATCCTGGAGTTTTCCTGATCAGAACAATCCACTGGTGTACATTCTTTGAAATCTGAACCAAAGCTTTGCTTTCCTGTCGAGTTGCAAAGAATGACAATATCTACCCAATCTGCTTTAATCCTTTCCCACATCGCTCACTGCACTGAATCTCCAATTTTATAAGGGCAAGTAAAAGCAACATTTCCTCCTGGCTTAGTAAACATGGGATTATTTTGTTTTTCAGACACTTCAAAAGCGTCTGTTGAAAAGCACAAAACCCAGAAAAAATCTGCTTATAATTCATTCAAAGGAAATTTAGTATCCACAATTCCAGTACAGCAAATATTAAGGAAATTTACTTACAGCAAAATTATATTGAAATCATTTGAAACACTTAAAAATATAATTTGTATCTATGATTTTATTTTTGTGCACATTTAGAAAAAAACAGCTTTATGAAACTGTGAGTGTATGAGGACAATGCAAGAAGGCCATTTCTGTAAACTTTAAATACAAGAATGTTCTATTAACAGTTTCAGCAAATATTCAGCAGCATAAATTATGAGGCCAATCTAATTAAACTTGGCATAATCTTGTTCTTCTTCCACACTAGTTATAATAAGAAAATGGTTTGATGTGACCCTCAGGACACTCTTTAGTAAATTATATTAAAAGACATTCCAGCCTAAGAACTGCAACTCTCCCATTCACAAACTCACACCATCTAAATAAAAAAAAATTCTTACCCATTCACACACTATACCTGGGAAAAATCTATACAGTCTGTCTATTTGTGGTATGAAAGAAGACTCGCTGACAAATTCAAGGATTCAACCTCATAGAAACCTCAAATATTGCCTTAGAAGGTGTCTGCTAAGGAAGGCAGGAGGATTCCTTGGAATGAAGAATGTAAACCCCCTCCCTTCAAATTATTAAAATTTCAAAATTAAAGGGGGCTCTCAGGCAAAGATATTGGAATAAGAATAGCAGTTCTTTATTAGGAGAACTAAAATAAAACAAGAATACAGTATTACAAAAAAAAAACCAAAAAAACCCAAACAAACCCACTGACAGAGTTAGAATATAACTTGACACCCTGTGGGTCAGGGTGTTGGTAAATGGTGGCTGCAGTCCTGGAGTAGCAATTGTGGCTCTGTTGAAACAGTGATCCTGTAGAAAGGTGTAGTTCCCCACTGAAGGTCCAGTGGAGATAGAGGGGTCTGGTTTTCTGAGAATTCAGTGGAGAAGGCTGCTGGTTGTTCCAAGTGTCAGGCTTTTATCCAGGTAGGGATTTTTGGCTCCTCTCCCTGGATGGAGCATTTCCCAATGGGATGATGTAATTTTATCAGTGGACTCAATGGCCCATTAGCAGAAGATCTCTCCCTGGAGGGAGAATGGGTCATGGAAGAGATAAAGAAACTGCTCTTGCTGGTCTCCTATCAGCTGGCCTATTGAGAGAAGATTTCACCACCCCTTCCCATCCCAGTTCCAACAGATGGTGATGGAATACACACTTTGGTTTTCACTGCAACTCATGACATATATCTTAAATAATTTTGACTGAAATCCCTTTGCTCTGAGTTATTGTTTTTAGTAATGTGATTTACTGTTTATTACTTAGAAAAATAAATCTTTGAAAGTCTGCAATAGAAACATTGTTAATTTCTCTGAGATTCAGAACCACTTGATTTCTAAAGTCAGCTTTGTAATGCCTGTATCTCATAAGCTAGGATGAGCACTATCATCTTGCTGAAGACTTAACTGTTGGAAAAGATTAATGAACACACTTTCTTACCCTGTAAAGGGATCAATCTTTCAAGTTTTTCAATGAGATTTCTTTTTAATTAGATGTTTTAAAAAAAAGTCACTACAATATATTTTTAATATGTTTGTCTCTGTGGCAACAACTGGAAGGTAAGTAAGCTATGCAGGAATAAGTGATTCCATTCATGTTGACAGGATAGAGACTCCATTGTGGGAGTCTGTAACTTCAGAGAGTCTCTCAGTCTGTGAAACAGAGTGAAAAAGTCTAGCCGGTAATTTTTTATCAATGGAATACAGCACAGAAAAATTACATTCTCTCTGCCTTTGGAGACCATAAATATGATTAAAACGTTGAAATTCAGAAAGACTAAAGGAACAGTGTCTAATGAGTTTACTTAAAATAATTAATAAAGAACTTGAAGATCCTTGTAGACTGCAATCAAGGAAACTGAAAGTTAATGACAGGCAAGGACAGAAGAGAAATAAATTCACTAAATCAAACAGAAGGTACAACACAGTGAAGCTAATTAACTCCTTACACAGCTTGCCAAAGACAGTTAAATTTCTATTACTGAAGTTGACTGCCAAGGCTGGATAATCATTTAAGTTATCATGCAAATTCCAGCAAGAATTTACTGATGGAAGTCTTATTCAAATTAGACTGAATGACTACTATGATGAGACTCTACACTTACAAAATAGGTTCCTTGAACTACAGTCCCTCAAAATTCACTACATTTTTATCAGGTAAATTTTTTAATATACCTTGCTGATACAGATTTGCATATTCGTTCAGATCTGCTAGGGAGGAGGGGTAAATTAAAAAGTAATTGAAACCCATCCTCTCCCTCTGTCCTTATTCCTCTCCTCAGACCATGCATTTTCAGCAACAGCCTGCTTTGCAATAAACCACATAATCTTGCCAAAGAATTCTTGCCCTTCATTGTGCAGTCTTTGCTTTAGTTTTCCACTATGAGCAAGCCCTACAGATGCCCACATTCCCCCCAGGAGCATTGACATCACCCCATATTCTCCTGGGTACATCCTTGCAGTCCTGCTTTATTTCATTACAATGCCACCCTGAACTCCTGTTTTTTCTCATATGTAAACATGCTTAATAGGGAATTTTGTGGATTATGATGATGCCTCCCACTTTCTACAGCATTTCCACCTGACCCAAATATAAAAATCACCCTTCTTCCCTGCTGCTTTGCCATGTATTTTCTCAAAAAATTTACATTACACATATGGTCAACTGGGTCCACCAAACAGATGAAAATCTCTTCTATCTAAAAATTTATTAGTTAACTCTTGTGTTATATTTGCCAAATAATATATACACTTGCTTGTTAATATATAATATTGCAACATTGTAGTATACTATAGCAGGTACATTACAAAGCTAAAGCTGCCTTGCAAAATCAGGAAGAACTTCCATGCAGAAATCTTGATATAACTATAATTTGCATGTCTACAAATAATAAATGTTATGTTAATAGTGAAAACAAGGTACAAACTGCCAAATTAAAATAGAAACAGTTTGGAGATTCTTGGTTGCGCTACATTCTATCATAGCCATTTTCAAACACAGACATCTTGACTTTTTGTTTGTTTCTTTGTTTGCATATGTATTTTATTTGAAAGTGTGCAGCAACATTAATATATTTTCACTCTTGATAAATAATGTAAATATCTCTCCTTATTACAATATGATACCTTGAACAATTTATATGATTATATAAGGCAGAAATCAGGCCTACGTAGTTCTAATTAAATCTTCTTGGTGCACTAAATATTCCAGGCTTTTGTTTTAAGCAGTTGTCCCATTTTATTTTGACAGCAGCATCAGCATAGTTCTTTCATCCTCCTTCTCCTCTGTTCAATCACTTACTTTATTTAGCACCTTTCTAAACACAGCTTCTTTGCTTTCAGCCTGGTACGTGTGGGCTGAGAACCTCCCGCTCCGAGAAACCCTTCCACGGGAAAAAGCCCACCCACACACCTTCACCCCTGCACACACACAGCTCGGGGTGACACGACACGTGTGAACGTTTCAGAAATGCTAAATAAAAATTTATCGTTGCATCTGGTAAAAATAGACTCTGCCTTCCTGCTGTTCATGCCAGACACGGCCACTGCTGTCTGCTCTGCCCATGGGCACTGAACAGAAAGGAGGAGGAAGTGACAGCACTCAGGATAGGTCCATAGGCCTCTCCTTAGCAAGGAAGTGCTCCTATGCTTGTCCTCCACCAGCCTATTTTGGCAGCATTTTATCATATTTTGCAATTGTACCTATGTCTATCTGATATTAGGTATTTAAAGGAGAAAACAATTCAAGGTTTCATATTTTTAAAATGTATAATCTTTCAATATTTCTCTTGGAAAGCAAATATCAAGCATATAGAGGTATAAAAAAATGTAAACAAACTCTCCAGGATTTAAAAAATTAAGCAACTAAACTAAAATGCTGCAGCAGGAAAATAGTTATAGTTGAGAAAATCTTTTGAAGAAATAATAAAATAATGGTATCATTTCCCCCCATCCCCTCCAGCCCTTTCTACAAGCACATAGAAGTCAAAATAACTCTTATGTGAAAGCTTGGTCTCCATTAATTCGTACAGATTTTGAGACTTCCTCCCTTCAAAACTGCAAAGCTAACTCATGTCTAGTTTGGTTGGGGCTTTGTTTTTGCTTTTATTTTTGTTCTTTTGGCCTCTGATGGTATTAGTTGATATTGTTTCTTCAGAGATTGTTTCATTCCCTTAGAAAGTAATGCTCTCTATCAGAAATAATTAATGACCTCAGCAAACTTTTCAAAACTGCAAAGCTAACTCAGCTCTACAGCAGAGACAGGTTCCCAGGTCCCACTTGGTTTGCTGAAGCTCCACACACAAACACAGTTTTCTTCTCCTGCTTGTAATAAGCAGTGACAAAAATAATAATTGCACACAGAAAGGAAGCTTAAAATTATAGGAAGACAAACTTTCTCTGGGGTTTTCCTTTTCACCAAGAAAATCAGTTTTAGAAGAGATATTTTGAGTGACCCCTTCACCCTTCCTGAGCAGGCTAAATAAGGCATTATATTTATCTCAAACTAATGTCTTCCTGCTGTATTAGCACATACTACATGATTTTACTGAGTTTCTAAAAACACAGGTTTTTAGAAACTCAATAAAAGGTTTGTGTGGTTTTTTTCAGTTTTAATGAGTTACTGACACCAGTTCTACAATTAGGCCAGAAAGTAGCAGTACTGTTGTGCTTGAAGAATGCATTTTACTAATAGCAGCTGTTCAGCTCATGGAAGTTAAAATGAAAGTATTTTTGCTCCTATGCCCTTAAAACATCCCTTCAAATGTATATTAAATTATGTTGTGAAAAGTTTGGTGAATCTTCTTGTGCAAGTTATGAACTCTGCATTATACACTAAACATTTAACACACAGTTGTAATTCACCTTCCAGTTCCAGTTTCTTTTTATATATTTTATTACTCTTTGTTGAATTTTTCTTCTAAGCTGAACTTTAGTTGCCTAGAGTGCAAGGAAAGGGAGAAGTCAAAGAGGGGGAGGGAGAGAAGTACAATTCTAATAAAAATGAGAAAATCATTTTCTCTTCAGGTATAAACACTCATGAACTTTCAGCAAGGAGAATTTTGTTGCTGGGGAGGAAGTCATGAGTTGAAACGCATATAAAGCACTATGACAAGATTTACCTGAAGAGGAGTCTTGAAGATCTGAGAGGACAGATTTCCAGACTTTCACTGTGTCCAGGACCAGCAACAGGAGTTCAAAGAGAAGACAGGAGTAACACAGGATACTGTGCTCAGTCTCACCTACTGTTGATGACCTGTGCTGTTCCACAGTGGAAAAAGGAAGAGAAATGCTGTGCTGAGACACTGCAAGTCACAGCCTGCATGCGTGTGTGTGTGCATTTGTGCCCAGCTACTCACACCTTCCACAAGGCTCTTCAGGGGTGTACAACAGGCAGAGCAGAGGATATCATGGCTGAAGCCACAGAGAAGAAAACAGGGAAGGGAAG
>VZTB01002330.1:0-14013 GCA_013397245.1 Thryothorus ludovicianus
CTCTGATTCAATCTATCACAATAGGCAGAAAATATTTGGAAAGTGCCTGTATGGCAAATTAATGTTATGTTTCTATGACAAAATGGTACATTTTGGTTACTGGACATTTTATAAACTTTAGTCCAAATATTGACATCTATTGATAGGGACCTTTTGTGTGCCACAATGCAATTTTATTAAGATCTCATTCACATTATATTTAGAAGTTTTATATATCTTGTATTCTAAGCTGCTCCTCGATTCACAGGACACTTTATATCTTTATTGTGTCAAAATATCAACTCCCAAATATCACACCTTATAAAGTTTTTTCACTGATGTCAAAATTTAACTTGTAGTGTTAGAATGGGGTGGGGGGTGGAGATGTGTTCATTAATGCAGGAATGGATTTCATAGAAAATTCTTCTTAACCAGTCTTTCTAAAATCTGTGGTCACCCAAAATCTTCATTTGCCATTATGCATATTTTCAATAAAAAGTTTGTAACAACAATATGAATTACCTTGAATTAGATGTTTTCATTAAATGTGTACTAATATATTAAATTGTATGGAAAGCAATTTTCAAAGTAGGAAATGCTTCATGTTGAAATATAGTAATGAATTACCAAGAGGAAAAGGGTAAGATTTGTTATGATTTATTTATTAATCAATCAAATATAGCAGGTAAGACTTTGTTAAATTATTGTCTCCATGCTAAGGCATGGTATAACTACAAGTTGGAGACACTTTGGCAGTGTTTATAAATTAACAGGTACAAGATCTTTATTCTCATTAGAACTAAATGCTGATACCACACTGACCAAGAGAGTTGCTTTTAAGCATCTAAAGGCAAGCAAATAGTTCTAGCATTCAGGAAGAAAGTGGGATACATGCTTAAACCTCAACAGTATTAATGTGTACATCCCATGGATTTGTTTATCAGTGGTAAGGAAGATTGACCACACATGAAGAAATCTGATATCCTGGATAAGATTGAGTGCTATGAAAGAATGATTTTTACAGCAGCACCTGATCAACACCTTCCATAGTGGACTTTTTTTCAGACAAACCCTTCCTTTGATCAACTAAGACAAACTTCTCTCAGCTGCATGATCTGTTTTGCTTGTAAAAAATAATAAAATATGTTTATTCAGTAAGATGTTGCCTTCTGAATATAATTATGTCACATGTGTCATAAACCTATTCAACCTTTTGGTAGTAAAATGAAATTAAATAATAAGAGATATGTGAGATTTTCTTAAGAGGAAGGATATGGCCTCTTGTAACTACCTGCAGTATGGAGAGATAGATGAATATCTTAAATATGCCAGAAACCTGACATTATTGTTAGATATATCAGTAATTCCAGTTCCAAAGATTTGCTGTTGTCCACAGATGCCAGAAGCCAGTGGCTAGACAAGGGTCCTTTTCAAATTTCATATCATCTTTAGCCTTTCATGCACCAGCTGTGAAAATCAATTCGCTCTGGTGAAACTAAGCTGCTGCCTGTTCTCAATAATGAAAAATAACAACTGTGCTCTGGTGATATTCTCTGTCTTTACAAAAGAAGGATGCTGCTTCTGAATTTCTTTCTCACAGTTTTCCTACATAGAGTTGCCTTTTTACTTCTACTTTTGAAATTTACCAGATGTGCCAGACAGGTTAGCACAGGACACTGTTTAAAAAGGCAAGAAAGCTATACTGTATCCCAGTTCTGACATTTGTGATTCCCTTGTGTGAAGCCAGCTCTCTAAGTAAAAAGCATCTGACTGAGTGCCGAAGTTGACTTACAATAATTCCTTGATAATATTATGATGTCCAGAAATTCCTTGGGAATTTTCAAGCTGTTCCTCCTACAAATGTCTTCTGCTTCTTTCTTTGCTTAGGAGAACAAGATGGTACCTTTGAACTTGAGAAACTTGAAGACAATGTTTGAAGAAGAGGATAAGAAGAATCTGCTTGCACTAATTAAAACTTTATAGACAAAGAGAGGTGCATCCATCTAGCATCTGATATTACTGATTTCAACATAAGTAAGAACAGGAATGAAAAAAATCCACTTTTAAGGCTCCAATGCTTATTCTCTCTCAGTCATTTTGCGTTTGAATTTGTGAGTTTTTCTTCTCTTCTCTTTCCCCTTCCCTCCCAAGAGTCTCAAGTTTCTTTGGTTCCTTCTACTGCTACTACTTTTAGTAGGCTACGCAAATCTAGGAACAAATTAGGAATGGATCTGACGTAGATACAGAGATTTGGAATAACTCACTGTGTAAGAGTCACTTCTTGGAGAGCTTTCTGTATCCATTAAGCATTTACTGACTTGTTGAGAAGCATCTAAGTTCACTGTGTTAGAGGTCAGAGTGCTTTTCTTCAGCAGACAAATTAAATTTTGGGTTAAAGCCCCCTAATATGCTTGTTACCTTATAGTATTATATCCTGGCATTTCTCTGAGCTTTTATTCACACTTCAGTGATATCAGTTACCTGTCACACCAAGGATTGAAATACCGCTGGCCCAGTCCATTGCTTCCAACAAAATAACACACAGAATAGGTATTTTTCGTAATTTAATTTTTTTTAATGATAATACCATTATTTTATTCCTCAATTCAAACATAAACATATCCAGAGGTCCCACTTCTCCCTTAAATTAGAACTACAGAACCACTGACCGTATTTGGCCAAGAAAGGACTACTGGGAAAATATTGAAAGTAAGCATATAAAGCCTGCAATCTTGGCAGAAGCAGTGTAAGCATAATTTGAGTTATTTTATGGTTGTCTTCTTCTATGAAAAAATTGCATGTTTAGCAGGTAGAAACATCCAAGTTATGCCTGGATTCTATGCCTGGACATGGAAGGAAAGATAGTAAAATATAAAGAGGCCTGTCACAAGCTCTGACTTTAAATAAACAATAAATATTGCAATGGGATTTTTGTCCTCATCGTTGCAGTACTATCTATCTATATATCAGTAGAAAATTCAGCGAAGTGAACTGAAAAGAACAATACAATCAATTCTGTTGTAATTTCACTTCTTTATTAAAGTAAGAATTTACAGTGGTGTAAAAAGTGATGATTCAGTTACTTCTGTGTAAGCCCTACTTTTTCTTGTACCTCCTAGGTATGTTTTGCTTCTATAAAACCTTCATAAAATAAATCAAACCTGAATATACTATCTGTGAAGCATATTCAAAAAATGAGTTGTTTATAGTGTTGAGTGAGAAAAAAAAATTGTAGGGACTTACAGATTGCATGATAGATCACTTACAAATGAGTTAATCAGGCTTCTAATGTTTTGATCATTATTTGGCAGTGCAAGGAAATATATTGGAAATGGAAGAATTCAGGGTTAGTTAGACATATAAAATATATTTTATTCATATTACTCTAGTGTGTTTAAGGGAGACTATAAAGAAAAACCAGAAGAGATATTTCAAATATGTAAATTTTCTCTTTCATCTCACATTTCTTGAAAGTTATTCTCAGGGATGATTTCCTTAGTTCTTAGATATGAGAAATAGACAGTCTATATGAACAGTGATTTCATTTTATATGGTCCTCAATTATTTATCTTCATTTGCAGAGGCAAGTTGTGGTGTATATCAGAATAGGAATTGACTTCCAGAGTTCTTCATCATTAAAATGAACAGAAATATAAAGATATTTGGGGTACTGCATTAGCAATTACCCTGGAATATTTTTGCTGCTTTTAATGTACTGATAAAGTTTCAAATACCTTTCTTAAATTATATAGAAATATGTTTTATGCACTGTAATTACTGCAATTATCTGTTCTTTCAATAACAATGATTTTCTGTTATTCAAAAAATTCTACCCATGCAGACAAAAATACCCCAAATAAACTAGAGAAATTTACCTTGAATTTGACCAAGAAGAAGGAATTTTCATTAATTTCAGGCTAAAAGAACTTAATTGTGTCTGATTTTTTTTTATCCTACAAAAAAATGTAGGATGAGAAATCACCAGACACCATTAAGCTGACACCATCAGCTGCTTCTTTATGTCATTTCTAATTTCTGTAATCAGAGTCTAAATCAATACTGAAAACACTCACATAACAAGTAACCTTACACAAAAGCATTCATGGATTATTCAAAATGCCACTAAACAGAGAAGAGTTACTGTCTTTAGGCAAAGTTACCCAAGATCAACCTCTCTGTGATCTTGTGTCAATGATATCAGGTTGAGTGGCACATTGCCTGACTACACCCACCACAGTGCAGTTCCTTTAGCTGCTGACATTCCAGTCCAGCTCAAATATCCAACATAAACCTGTCCTTCCCAGATCAAGTGACAAGAGATTGTGGCACAACATTTCACTGCAAAAAAAGGGCAATATAACAGGAACCTAAGAAAGGCATGTATCCAAGTACCATTAGCTTCAAAGAAGCAGCCACCTCCTCTCAGCCTTTAAAAATCCTTGTCATCACCACAGTTTCAAACTTTCAGCCTGATGAATAAAGAGTATAGAAAGGCTAGCACTTGTGGGAGTCACAAAGATATATTTCAGCAACAGAATAATTCCATATATCAACAAGAGCAAAGCCAAATTTGTAGCCCAAACTCAACTAGCATAACTTTCTCAAAAGGTTGTCTGGTTAAACATTATTATTAGTACTTGTTATTTATCTGGCCCTGCAGTCATCCAGAACCATAACTTAGGTACATTGCTACAAGTTAAAGACAGCTTTCTATACTGTTCTTTTTCCAGCTTGACTCTCTATAAAAGAGTCATTTAAAATTTCCTAAACCACTCTTATCAATTATTGTTTTGGGCACTTAGTAACAAAGATGAGTTAGAGAAATTAATGGTAAATACTTCTTCTTGTTTGAACATCTCGCCACTTTAATGTAGTTTCTTAAAATCACACTGTTTATCTTGTTAAAGTTCAAAGAATAGCTCCTTTAAAAAAGCTGATTCCTGTCCTCTTCACATCAGCCTTATTTTTCCAAGGCACATGAGATTTTTTTTTCTTCGAGCTAAAAGCTTTGATTCATCTTTGCAACTCAGGCTGAAAGACTTTTGTCCATAATAATGCAATTTTACCTTTTCAGCTTCTGTCCCTCCAATCCAGCTGATGATTGCTTTCTAACCCCCACCTGAAAATGAAAAACTCTACCAGCTTCACTAAAATCAAGAGATATTCCAATAACTCAGATTTCTATATCACACTACTAGTTCAAACTGCCTAGAGAGAGAAGCAAAATGGAAGAGATGGGCACTTGTCAATGTGGAACTGAATAGAAAGCAATAGGCTTTTTAGAATAAACCCCATATTTTACTTAATAACAATTTTATGGCAATAAAATTACAGCAACTTCCTTCATTAAATTGATAATTTAATTGCAAGGTGAATTTTTTATCCTTTAGGATAAAGAAAGAATATAACTTTCAAAGGTAATGATGTCCTCAAAACAATTTAGAATGTGTGGTCCACTTATTATGAATTTTAGTGCTTACTTAGAAAGAATATCTCCAGAAAAGTCTTCTGTCTTAATTAAAATTACATATTTCCAATAAAACACTCTAAAACTAACAACTGAAAGAAACTAATTAACAGAAATCAGTTAATCTGAAGCTTCCTGTCAGTCCAAAATATTTATTTTATTCATAGATCTTTAATTTAAACATCTTTATCTTATTATTGCTGTGAAACAAGATGCAGAGAAGTTTTGAAGCACCTATTTTTGCAAAATATCTTCAAACTGTAAAAGTACTTTCTTTTTCTTTTCCTTTTCCTTTATAAACAAGAAGTTTTTAGGGTTTTATTTCATTTTTTTTCTTTTTTCGGTTTACTTGTCTATTGCACAGTAAATGTGAGTTTATAAACTACAAAATTCCCAATTAGGTGAACTTTTAAAAAAAATTGGAATTTTTTAATAAGCAATAAGAAAGACATATTGAAAGGTATATCTACAAATCAATAGGTGAAATATAGAGCTATTCTGAGAGAAGAAAAAATAATTTGGAATACGTAATGTGTGGTTGTTTTCCTACAAGATAACATTAAGCATTATCATTTTTTATAGCTTCTGTACTCTTTTTCTGAGAATCACTATAGATTAGACAATAGAATCTCAGTATCTGCCTTCCACATTCCCAGAGAAGTCTTCTATGCCTTGAGTATGTTATGTTTATACTTTTCCTTTTGAACAAAAATTTTAGTATTTTATAGTAATTCCCAACCAGAGGGCACTGACTGAGATCCTCTCTGTATGTGTTACATATGTTTTTAATACTGGGTTTCATGAACTCTGGATTTTGGGGTTTCATTTCCTTTTCTCATCACCTTTCTTGGCTCAAAGGGGAAATTCAAGCCATCAGAGAACATCAAATTCATCACTTGAAATGCAGTGAGACCTCAAGACAGATTTATTGCTTCACAAATGAATTTAAATAAAAGTAATTAGTTAGTGTTCTTTACTAAAAAAATAAAGGTAATTTACCTCTACAGAGAAATCTTTCTTGAGATTCAAGACTTACTGGAATTATCCCTGAGGGTGATCCAATAGCACAAGAGTAAATACACCATTAGCCAATTACACATAATGACTCTAAGACATATCAGTTATGATGTCATTCAGGTGATTTATTAGATTTACTTCAAAGAGTCTAAGTCTAATCTGTATTTATTAGAGAAAACATTATATGTATGCAGTATATAATATGCAGCTTTAAATCTTGCACCATGATACAAAAATTTCAATACTTTCTTTCTAAAGAGAGGAAAAAAAATGAACCTTGAAGACAGTCTGTATTATATAAAAATTATATCAAATATTTCCTGAATTATCCCAGACTTTATGAGCTTAAGGCCTGATGTGCTTATGGGATTACTTTAAATGAATCCTCAATTTGATTTCACTTCTAGTATTACCTAACAGAAGAAACACAAATGAAGATATATTTTAGGGCTAGTAATTAGATAGGAAGAGAAAGGAGAATGAACTTGAAGGATTGCCTAATCATGTACTGGAGCTAAGAAAAAGGTGCATTGTTTTTATCTTGAATCAAAAATATTAGAAGCCTTTTTTTTTTACTCAAAACTTCAGAAGTGAAAGAACAAATGTTTTTCCTGAAAAAGGGAAAATCTATACTGCTACAAACAAGTACTTTCTACTCATCACTATAACAATATATACAAAAAATCTCCTTAGCACTGTTCTATGAAAAAATAGCTCTAATTTATAAAAAAGTCAAAGAAAAAAGTAAACCAAAACTGAAATCGCCTACCCAACATAATAAACTAGAGAAGGAATAAGTGACAATGTTATTAATTTATACAGCATGGTTCTTTCCAAAGCCACAAATATGCCTGTGACATCACATTGCACTGGTGACAATTTTCATGACTATCTTTTACAGCTGTGGGTGTTGGGGCAGACTCCTCCTAGGCCAGTGTGAGAAGTTCTTGCACAAGGAGCAATTCTAATATTGTCTAGTGGCCCTATTCCTGCAGTAATGAAATACATTTACTGGTCAGGGCTTGGAGGTTCTTCCTAGAAACTCTCCCTTTTCATCCACAACCTCAGAGAGCTGTTTTCTCCCCGTATTTCCTTTTTATCTATTACATGCCTACAATCCACTCTTTACCTTCCCTTCTTTCTCCGTGGATTTTAGCTTTCATTAACAAGAACTTCTTAAAAATAATAGTTTAAACACCTGGGAGATTTCTTTATTCTTTCTGCCATTTTTTTATTTTGGTGATATCAGGGACGTCCCAAATTCTGTGCACTTAATATTAATTTGTAATCAATACCCTATGAAAGGAAATTATCTTCGATTGCCTAACATAATCAAGTTTCATTCTTTATTGGACTTCTAGGTGTTTTCCTAATAAAAACTAGCAATAATGAGACCTGAAATAATCCATGCTTTTGTCTTAGCTGTATAGCTGTTAATTCGTACAAATTACAGGTATTTCTGTAATTAAGGGCTTCATTTGGTTTTAGTATAAATCTCAGAAAAAAAGAATGGTTTATTGTTTATTTATTTATTTTCTTTTGATTAGAGTATGTCTCCAGTTGTGTAATGGGCTAAACTAGTTCCTCATAAGTTTTTGTGGACTTCAGTCCTTTGGTATAAATCCAGTAATTCATTTAACCTGAAGGACACTATGACATTAATCAGAGTTCCCTGATTAAATGAATCATTGTTGATAATTATTGCTTTTCTCTGGTCTCCAAAAGAAAAAGTAAAACAACGAGAAATTTATCAACACTGAGAACTCATCATCAAGATATTAGTGCAATTAAAACTATGAGACTACCCCACAGTCTCATATATCTCATCTATGAGACAGGGTTACTACAACTAAAGAAAAATCTACCAAAACATATTATTCCCTTGTCAAATATATATTAAAAAGGGATATATCTTTAGTTTTTCAACAGAGCTTCATGTAATTTGTATTATGCATGAAAATATCTCAGAAGTTTGATCTGGTTTTGATTTTTCTTCACAATTTATTTATTAAAATTGAACTTCGAATGAAAGAAATTTCTATTTTCAATTGTGCACTATAGCAGTACAGTGTAACACTGGAAGCAACAAAATGTTCCCTTTTTATCTGTCATGTTCATGTGCACAACAAATATGCTGTCAAATTTTTGCTCAGTTCTGGAACTAAAAGTTAATGTCAGTTCTTCAGTTTATATAAACAACATTGCTTGGATGTTTCAATGCTAATTTGCACCAGCAGAGAAGATGTGAACTGAAGTATCTACAATGACACATAATTTGAAGGGAGAATGCAAACACAAACAACAGATTTGCCTATTCTGAGCCACAGGGAGCATAGGAGTTTAATGCAATATAGTTTCTTTTTGCAGGTCTGGCACAAAACCTTTTCAATATAAAGTCCTGATATCTTATCAATTAAAAATACATTAAAAAAATCTATTTTGTTTTGTTTAATTTTTAACACTGCTATTCATTTGTGCATCACAAACCTGCAGATATATTTGTTGCATGTTTAGTCTTGGTTTGCACTGTATGTTTCTGGACACTAAACTAAAATAATATAAACAGCATGATGAAAGTGTATGATTGTCTGACTGATATTATTAAGTTGCCTGTTTTTGAAGAAAAGACCTAATTTTTCCTAGATGGTAACAAGTACTAACTTGATATTTCATCCTTCCTGTTCATATTTAAGCATAACTAGAGTACTTTTTGGGCAGGGGCATTTTTCATTAAAATTAATTCAAAGAAATGTGTGAACATATGTGACATGAAGATTTTGAGACAAATTTTTTGGATGTCAGAGAGAAACTGGACTGTACTTAGGTCAGATAAAAGGTTTGAAAGTCAAGAAATAATGAATTGCTGCTATGACTAATGTGATACCATTAATGATTTCTATTTCAAACTAATGCAGATTTCTTCACATTAATTAAACTATCAGAAAAAACGACTCATGTATAGATATTTCCAGAAATAGGTTGTCTGTATTACTCTATGAAAATAGAGTAATTTAAACTAAAAATATCAAGTTTCCCAATAGGAGAAAGATCATCTTGCATTTAAGAGTACTGAATTGAAATCCGATGTATTTGCAATCAGTTTTTACCTCTTATTGTGACTGAGTTTCTGTGGCACAAAGAAATCACCACAGCTAAGAAAAGCTTTCCTCAGATAAAATGGAACAGTCGTACAATTTGATCTTTGGGATCTATGGCTTCATTCTCCTACACTGAGATTTTGATCTTTCTCCTTTGTAAAATAACCAAAAACAAGATGAAATCCAGAATAAGGTGAAATCTATAATCCTTTGGAACCATGAAAAGTCCATAATAAAAGTAGCTCTATATAACTACATAGACAGGTGTGTGTAGTACTCTACACAGTGTCAATGTCATTGTGCATTTGATTACTAAACTAATGAAGACCCAACTCTAACTCACACAAGGAAGTTGTAGATAATGACAAGGTCCTCACAAGAGAGGAAGCATTTTGATCAGTTTTGGATGCACATCAAATTTTTCAGAATCTTCAATCTTGGAACATGTTCCAAATAATTTTTTTTTTTCATGGATTTCTAATTTTATTTGCAAATTTAGCTGCAATCTTAAAAAAAATCTGAAACACATTCTTTCAAAATAACCAACTCCAAGATCATGGATCATGGATCATGGATCATGGATCATGTTTGGTTCAGTTTACAACAAGAGCTGAGGTTAAGCAAAATGACTGGATGTTTCTCACTGTATCTTTATTAGATCACTCATTATCTACTTCATTCGTGGAGACTCAGAACCTAAAGTAGATCAAAAATGTCAAATTTTTATCAACTGCTAATGATATTTTGCTCATATGATTTGAGACACTGCTGAGAAGAGACAAAGCAACAACTGCTTCACTAGTATTCTAAAGAGCCCAAAGGACAATATTTCTGTTTCTACACAGCAAAAAGCAGGGTTCTATTTCTTTGCATATAAGAGAGATAAGAAAGAGAAGGTGTTGTAACAGTAGAATTTTGATTGCTTTTTAAACTGTATTTTTGCTGTCCTTTTTCTTGTAATTTTGTGACAATTAGAACTGAAATCTTCATATTATAATTGCCTTACTGTATTGTTATTTCTGAAAGCTCAAAGTTCAAAAAGCCATGGACACCCACCTTGATAAAACATAAAAGAATGTTGCTGTATATCTGGTTTAAATTTCTTATCCCTTATTAAATAAATGCATAGCTTTGTCAATTGTGCAATGATGTTCTTGAACAAACAAACCTCATCTACAAGAAACTAGTGAGGTTTCACATTTTATTTCCCTGTAAATGAATTAAGGATGACAAATTAAGCCTTAGAATTTGAATTTGTCAATAAAAATATCTCTCCATTACCTACACCACTCAGTAGATGTTTCAGTTTTTGCTTTCCACTCCATAATTTCTGGGGAGATAATTTTACATGCGTTCTGCTGGTAGTTTGGGAAAAAAAAAAAGAAATCAATGAAAATAAATTTTCAGATATTTCAAAATATGTTAATATAAGTTAATATATTCCAAATATATAAATATAAATATATTAATTATGGCAAAAATGTTATTGTTGATAATTAAATTGTATAATACTAATAAGTCTTCTGTTGGAAAGTTATTTAGCACAATAAAAATTGCAAAAAAATATTAAAAGACGGGTAAAGATAAAATTACTGGATTAGGCAGGCAACTTCTTGGTCAAAGGACACTAACAATAGAATATATCTTGTCCAATCTCTTATGGTGCAAATACTCCAAAAAGACTACTTCTCCTTCAAATCTTTTCTTTAGTACTTTGGTTACTGTGATGCTCTAAACAAAAATTTATGACCTGCTTGATGGAGGGCACTGTGTTTCATGCTCACCAATGCCATTCTGCTTTCCAGCATTCCCATGTTTGTTCCTGCTGATCCACCTTTTCTGGGATGAGACCATTCTGCCTTTGTGCACAACATGACAGAAATAAAATCTCTTCTACACCAGAAGTCTGTGTGTTTGAGAGTGATTCCACAAATAAAGAAATAATTAACACTGTAGAAGTGAGAGATGTTTTTTATACACATACACCAGTACTTCTGCATGAGTTTAATAACTCAGCAGTGTTGGAGCACAAATTCTAATGTAAGTAGTCTCACTGGAGTCAAATCTTACCTTTGCCCTGGGCTGGCACAGTCTGTGTTCCTGTGACTGTAATCATCTACTTTCAGTGATTATGGAAGAAATTTGAGTAAACAACCTTGGCTGATGAATTCATATTTACTGGGAATGGCAGACTAATGAGAAGAGACTAAATGTCTTTTATAAAATGAAGAGACTTGCACAGCCCTTCAGTACTTGAATTCATCTAAAAAATTAAAATCTTTTGTCTTTATTACAAGAAATAAACATTTGATTCCACAGCACAATTTGCAGAAATCTAGTAGGCACCTAGAGAAAAACTCAAATATTTCATGTATTTAATCTTTAAATGAATATAAACTTTAAAAAATGTATTTGGGGTTGTATTTAGTTTCTTCATAGGCTTATTTTAGTGGTTTCAAAGACACTGTACCAGGTATTCATATGAAGCTGAAAGATGAACTAGTATTTCTAATATACCATATTTTTAATTTACAAGCAGTTGATAGAGCCTAGAAATTGCTGGGATTTATAGTATCTCTTCAACGTAGGATGAAGACCAGAGACATAATTTTACAAAATATTCACTCCAAAGACCATGTACCCAGTAAAGAGCATCAAAGACAGCTGTAGATCAAGAGGCAAACAAGGCTCATATTCCAAAGCCCTGTGGGGAAAATCAGATTATCCATTTTACAGGTCCAGTAGTGAGCAAGACCACACATATAAATATTTTAAATCTGAAATAAACCTTTAGGTTTTTGTTGAACCTTATTTATACCAGATTATATTAAAAAATAAAGATGTGTGCTTAAATCACTTTGAAGTCTCTTAATATCTTAATATCAAATTTTGATAACTTTATTTAAAAAAATCTCAACATAAAATTCATACAACCCAAAATGACTCCGTATAGAGCAAGTTCCACTTATGAATTTAGACTATAAAATGAAAAAATAACTGAACAATATTAGATCCTGTAAGGTGAATTTTCAATTCCTCATTTTTAAGATATTGAAATCAAAGCTTTGCCTTCAATGTTACTTACCCATTAAAGGGGAATCAAAAGAACTGTTTTCTGTTCTCTTACTAAAGAAATTATACTAGGTAGGCATTGTCATAATTTTTATGTGTTATGGAAGTGGCAAATTTAGGTGCAATGAATCTGTGCTGTAATAACAACAGACAGTTAAGAATTATTAATTCTCTAAGTTATATAGGATAAAAGAATTTAATATTTTTTAGTAATAATTCACCTCATTAGCTATGGCATATGGAGTTGTTTCAAATCTATGCTGAATTAATATTAATAAGTAATAAATTAACTCTTCTAATAACCCAGAAATAAACAGAAGTTTATTTCCTTAACTCACCCACCTTCCTCACTGCTGCCACCAAATTTACTCTAACAGAAAAGAAAAAGAAAGATATTAAAATATCTCTTGCTATCTTTGAAGAAGAATCCTTGGGAAAATAAATATGACAGTTTCTCACTCTGTGTTGGTTTTTAAAAGGTAAAAAATCTATCAAGAGCTCCAGAGGAAAAAAGCATTAAGGTTAATAATTCATAATATAAGTCCCAGATATCTCCAGAAGGAAGATAAATAAGGGAATAACTATGAGAAGAAAGCTAAGAAACTGGGTCTCTGCAGTAAAGATGCAATGTTGAAAGGGAAAAAAGGAAAAGACATTTAAGGAAAACCTAGTTCAATATCCACTGTAATTTAGAGATGCACAGCATCCAAACGGGATATGTTAACCTAGTCTAGGTTCAGTGCTGTAAGTGAACTCAACCAGGCACAAGCCAGACTGCTCCCCTTGATTCCTGTGCTAGCAGATTCTGCTGAGCTGACAACAGCAGCCTCCAGGCTGTGTGTGCCCTGGGGCGAGCAACCTGCCATGTTGTGGCACATACAACCATTTCAAACCTCAGGGGCAGACATTTGATTGTTTCAGGAGCATGTGCTCTTCAAATAGAAATTTCTTGCCTTCCCCAGGGATAATGCAGTGGGTTACTACAGCATTTGTAACTGCCAGCACCTTGTCAGCAGCATGTAATTATGTAAAAGAAAAAACACTTACAGGAATTTCCCAGTAGACAAAGAAAACTTATAGTGTCACATATCCTATTGCTGCAAAATGGTTGTTTCCATCTTTAAAGTCTTGAATTCTATAATACATTGGAAAGATGCCAGATACTGTGACTATGCTAGCAAAGATTTTGTGACATTTTGAGTGGCACAATCTTAGAAAGTCATGCCTCCTGAAACTATTCTTACAGTCTCTATCTGGAAATTTAGAAGGATGAAACTCCACACTGAGCTTAGGGTTTTCAGATTAAGTGTCAAAGGGGGATGGAAAGGGAAAGGGAAAGGGAAAGGGAAAGGGAAAGGGAAAGGGAAAGGGAAAGGGAAA
>VZTB01002330.1:14068-66479 GCA_013397245.1 Thryothorus ludovicianus
AAGGGAAAGGGAAAAAAACCCTCCAAAAAACCCTGAATAGAAGTTTTTTTTCTGAACGAATCAGTTCTGTAGAAAATTCTGTGACAAGTCAAGAATGTGCAGGATCCTAATACAACTGTAGTAGAAAGAAGAGATTTTGTATTAATATGATTTTATTCACTGTGAAGTACCTAAGAATTCTTTAGTTATTTTGTGCTGTGTTGTTTGAAATTATAAAATTCACAGTACATTTAGACAATATCTTTTCTATAGATACTGTCTCAACATAGAGATCCCAAATCCTTGAACTATTGAAGCATGTAAATGAGGTGTTTTAAGCACTAAATAGATATGATGTTTATTATGCATTTTCTAAGAAGTCCAGTCATTTATGACATTTATAATATTTTTATGTTCTAGAAGATTCCTCTGAGAATTTTAGAAACTAAAAAAAAAAAAGAAGAAAGGGAAAAATCCAAAGATTTCCATGGTTAATTGGTTTTAATTGATTATTGAGGCAAATCCTTTGCTGTCAAGACAGCTCAAGTCCTGCCAAAATGTCAATCATTAAGTGGGCCTGAAAAGCTGCATGATAGACTGCAGCTTTTCAAGAACTAACTTATTCAGACTCATTAGATTCAGAATATCCTGCACTGCAGCAGCTGAAGGGATTATTTTTCACAATATTCTTTAAAAGATTTTGTTTGCTCATTCAAACTCTTTTCGGAACTCCAGAAACCTTTGAAAGTACTTCACTTAGGAAAACAGAGAAAGGGTATGTCTGTAGGAAAAAGAGTGTTTATCTAACTCAGTCTCACTAACCCAAGTAAATAAAATCACTCAAATGCAGCAGTCAGACAAGTTATCTCAATCTTTGGTTGGGTTAAGCCCTTGAAACTTTCCAACACCTGCAGTGACTCTGTACAACAAATGATTGTATGCAATGTGATGGATGTCTGCAAAGCAGCTTGCTTGCTCCACCAGTTTTGGTTCAAAGAGAGCCCATAGCTCAGCTGGAGCAATTAAAATTGCTGTCTTTACTGGTATATTAATTTTAAATGATCTGAGGTAAGCACATTTAAGTTAAAAATACATTTCTTTAGGGTGACGAAATTTTCTTCACTTCATCTCTGGAGTGAACATGTTTTGGAGTATGATCAGGAGATCCAGGACATCCAGCTATAGAAATAGGAATCAATGGCACACACCAGTCCTTAGTGTAATAATGACACATATGAGAGCCCTCCTAGGGTAACAGAAAATCATCATGTGCCTACAGCTATCAAGGTTAAGGGATTCTTACCAGCTTTAAAGGCATTATGTGCTGCCACCTCACAGTGTTCAGTTACATCCCCTCTTCTGTAAATGGAGCTCCTGAATTCTGAGAGGCCTGACCAAGATCAGAAAAGAAATTAAAGAATGGGTATCAATCTGCTCTGGAGCAGATAATCATGAATTAGTTTTTGCTTAATCAGATTGTATCATATCAACCATGATGATATCATACTCTGGGGTTATCCCCTCAGGGTTCTGAATGCAGTGACTATTGTTTATTAGCTGCCATTCAAGCCTTTCTTATGAGTCTGTCAAATGTTTATGTTGCATACTTACAGCAATCAAATAAAAAGATAGTTCTTATGTGATTTCAATCTGCTTTGAAGTGTTTTAATTAGCAAATTGAAAGCATCAATTTTCTTAAAATAGAAAGTAAATTTTAGCCTGGGAATAAGCAAAGAAATATGATTCTGTTTAAAAGTATACTTTATTTTTTTTAAATAGGTTTGTTTTTAAAATTATCTTAATTCTCTGAGGTAATTCCAGCAAAGGAAGAGAAACAAATATGATACTCAGAAGTCAAATTTTGAGAAGTGTCTGTGTAAACAACCTGAGGTCTTCAAAGGACTGTGATCTTTTTAACATAAAATTCCTAGCACAAGGAGTCAAAAACAAATCATGTGCTCTGTGAAAACCAGTTTTAACCATATCACAATTGGCTGCACAGACAGTATAAATGATTTTGTATCACATTCTTATCCAAGAAATACATTTAAATTTTTTACTCTTGTTGACATATAGTAAGCTCTAAAGTGAGTAAAGACATATTTTTTTTTCCTGAAAGAATAAAATCTAGAGAAAACTTTAACATTTGTAAGACACGATGACTTATAATATGGAGCTCTAGTAGAAAGCATATTTCTCTATCTTCCAATTGAATCCAGTATATTTCATGCATTGTATATTGAGTGTCCTCTGAAGGTAAATAGTTTCTACCTAGGAAAGCAATTATACTGTAAAATCACAGAGCAACCCTAAGTGGTGCTAAAATAATAAAATAAGTGTATTGATGTGATTCTCTTTTCTCAGAATACTTTGATTTGCCTAAATTAAGAATGCAAGATATAAACTTGAAGTTGTCATCACTTGAGAATTAATGTTACTATAACCAAGAGTGTCCATCATTCCCATGGTACAAAACTGGCTTCCTTATGTTGCAAGATTTGAGGCACAATGTTTTTGGTTTCTGCTACTGCCTAGTAACAACAACTTGAACATTTAAAGTCAGTCAGGCAAAAACCGCAAATACATAAACACTTCACAGTGTTATCAAAATGAAGTTTAAAAGTGTGAAACATCAATTTAATTTCCTTTGGAAGTTAGCTGATTGCTGCTTCTGAATGTCAAGGATTTAGACTGATATCTTTGCAAATTCCTAAATGCTCCTTTCCTAGAATTATGAAGATACTTTTAACTTGAATGATGGTAGATTTTGGCGAAATTGGGACTGTGACAATGTGAACTGATCTTTTTATACTGTAAATCATGCTTTTGAGTATACTGCAGTTTTAGCAGATTGAAGCTATTTATCCTCTTGTAATTCAAAACTACACCAGGCACGTTTTTGTGGGTTTTTTAGTGTGTGGGTTTTGTTTTGTTATTTTTTTTGGCTTGGTTTGCATTTTTTTTGAGGTGCTCAAGATTGTAATTCTCACACAACTCCTGGTGAAGTGATTTTTTTTTCTTGACCATACTGAAAATATTTTCCAAACTGGAGATATGACATCTGGCCATGATGCAATTTTCCCTGGACATTTTTCTTTGCAGAAAAACTAAAGCAGTAGTAGAGAGAACAAATGGCTAAAAAGTCTCTGTGTTCCCTACACTTCCCTTTGTACTGTCATGTCAGTTATGTGGATCTACTTTAGGTTTGAAGGAATGCTGAAAAAGAGGTTAAGAAAATTTATAACTTTCAGTTGTATTAATCATCTGAATATTTTTAATGCAATTTGTAAAGGAAATAGATGAGGAAACAGGTAGATAATAAAAAACAAGTAACTGATAAATTCTGAAGCACTGGGGGTCATACATACTCATTAGTAAAAAAGAATATTTGTTACTAAAGTACTCCTAAAACATATTACTGCTACTACTACTATTATTATTATTATATTCTAGTCAATAACAATAATATTAATATTGTTATCATCATAATCATTGTAATTATTTTAGAGTTTTATAACTTTCTGACTCAGGTAATTTAATTTCTCTTTGGTGAGCTCAATCCATTCATCTACCTCTCTTCTGTCACTTGGATCAATGCAGTGCTCAGTAAACTGAGCTGTATGTATTTGTCCTGGAGTTGTTTACTTACTGGCTTCTCACAGATTTCTTTGTAAGTTGTAGCTGTTTTACATATTTTTCTTTTGTTGTTTACCTTCTAGATACTCAGCAACCAAATTCACTGCCTGGGATTCCAGACCATGTTCACGTTTGCATTTCATGGAATCACATTTAACCTAATGACTTTCAGAGCGCATTTCTAGATATCATCAGTCCAAGGCAAAATGAGATATATCCCAATATTTATCTCTCATTTGTCTAAAAAATGTGAAGATATAGAGTTTTAAAATGTGTTGCTGTAATCAGCTTTGCAAACCTTAGTTTGGAATCGCTTCTTCCAGTGATTAAAGTCCAACTACATGCAGAAAAAACAATAACTTATCTTAGCCATTTATTGCTAAAATTAGTAAAATTAGACATTTTAATAATTTGAGAATATTTTTATAACTATTTTCATAATAAATATAATACTACCATCAACTTCTACAAAAATACTTATGCAGTTCCAGAAGGATATCCAGTTGCGCAACACACAAAAGAAGGAAAATTTTGTACAACAAAAACACTAATTACAGGGGACTTTTTTCCTGTGCTAAAAGAAAAATTAAATATTAGAAAATCTAGTCCTTCTGAATTTGATAGATAGCAGAAGACAAGACATTTGCCATTATGAAATTTGCCATTAAACTGAAATTATAATTAAAAAAAAATTCAATTTTCAGACAAAAAATATAGAAAAATAATATTTCCATGTATGAATGCGCATATCTAAAAGATACAGAAATATTGCTACATTTGTTGAAAGTGATTTTAAAAAGAATTATTTGTTTGTCTTTCTTAGCACAGAATTCTTTTTACTCCTTTAAATGTCTCTGGTTTCTTGTCTACGCACCATACATTGCAAAATTAGTCCCTGTTGGATACGCATTAGTACTTTGTCCAGTCTAAACATCTTGAGCAATGGAATGTCCATTGGGAGACTTATTTTCCACAGTCTAATACATCTCACTGTCAGAAAATTGTTTCTGATATTCAGCCTAATTTTTTCCTCCCTTAATTTCCTCCCATTGCTCCTAATTACATCTCCTTACGCCACCCTAAATCACTTGTCCCCCTGCTTAGTGTTTATGGCCTTCAAATACTTGCAGAATGTTATCATATCCTTATAGTTGTCGTTTAACCAAATTCTGCATAGAAATTTATGTAAATTGGCACTACTATATTGATTTATGCTGTTTATACCACCTGAGGATAAAAAGCACGGCATTCAATCCTCATGGGAGGGTATTTTATACCAGTTTGTGTCATGACTCACACCTGCCTAGAGAACAGAGAAGAAAATTGTGCTTCAAACATTATGTGTTTCACATAGTCCCTGTAGCCTGCTACTGCTGCTTTAGTCTGCAAAACTATGATTGGATTTAAATACATATACCTATATATATATGTGTGTTTGTGTGTGTATGTGTGCATGTGTATGTGTGTCGGTGTGAAATACTAGACACAAACACTGTAAAAAAATCTCTGATTCCAACCTTTTTAATACATTTGAAAAGGAATGACCTTAATAGGGCAAGGGCTTTGACTTTTTCTACATGTAATGAATATATTTTACTTCTGGACTGGTGAACTTTGGAGGAACATCATGAACCTGCTCTGGGTTACATCACAATACCTGTGCCCCAACCAGAAAACTCTCTTGCATTAGTCCTTGAAGGATAGTAGATAACTTCTTCTGAACAGTCTTTATGTTCTTACCATCACCTGTTCAGATCTGACAAAACATGGAATTTGATGACCATTCTGAAAACACTACTAATTGTGGGAATAAATCATATTTCTTGATAAATTAACAATTGCTTTTCAGCATGTTCCAGTTCTGCACATTTTCAGCAAGTTCCAGTTCAGCTGACAAAATCTTCCAGTGGTCTGTGTATCCTATAATTATCTAGATGCATGTGTACTTCAGGCAGTGGTACATCATAGATTGTGTTATCACAAGAGGGATTTGTGAGATTTTCCTATCATTCCGATTATAAGAAAGCTGATAACCTGAGAAATAGCTTCCTGGGCCTATGAAATTTATCACCCTTGTTCATTCTGTAAACTCTTCTTAGAGGACAGAACTGAATTCAGCACAGATGTAATCTTCTTAGCACAGCTGCAGTTTCATCTAAAGAAACACGGTCTTCAAGCAGAACAGTAGACATCAAAGATTTCTTGCTTACCTCTTCATACCAGCATGGGTCTGTACCAAACACATGACAAGGCAGGTTGGTTTCAAATAAAGAGCATCTCTAAGGGTGTCTCTCTGACAAGCACACTTCCCACACATCACTTCTCAGTGTCAAAACTTTCACAGCAGGAGCGTTAGGAAAGTGTGCAACGTGACCTAGGAATGCAGTGTAGGATATAAAACGTGTATGTTAGGATATAGGAAAAGGTGCTCTTTTATCACAATAATCACAAATTATTCAGCAAAGAGATTATATTTGTGTATGTAATCCTCATACTGTTTTAACACTATTTGTAATGCCAGTGTTAAGTTTATTCATTACAAAAATGAAGTTAATCCTTAACAGTTAGGAATATTATTTCTAGGCATTGCTCTCAAGCATGATGAGAAAGTTTTAATGATACAGATTAAAAACTTCCCTGAAGAAAATGCCTATCATGCAGTTGACAATGATTTGAAGCACACTTTGGAAGGGTGTAACTGCTGCTGAGCACGTACTTGCTGAAATGAGCAGGATGGCTTGTGCCCCTTGCTGCAGCCTGCATGGCACCAGCTGCATCTCTGGAGCTGCACATGAGGAATGTGATCATGACTGCAAGCCACTTGAACACATAACAGCGCCTATTTTTCACACAGGTCTGTTTCCATGTCAGCAGACACCCAGAAAAACAAAAAAGGCAGAAGAAATTCTATATAGGAGTGAAGAAATATTCACCCATCATCAGACGGCCCTAATGGACAAAAATGATGATACTGCAGAGAGACCCCCTGACACACATAACTTCTCCTCTATTAGAGAAGTCTTCAGCAGGCCATGAAAACTGACAATAAAAAAGTATTTTTGACCAGAGTAAATAAGTAAATAGATATATTTTCTGTACTACTAGAATATCAATGAAGGCATTATTTCAGCTTAACAAAGACCACTCCACATGGGATTCACTAAAGATTAGTTTTACCAAGAGCACTAATTACTCTGAGAAATAAAATACCTCATAAATTCCTGCAGTCAATTCTTCCAGATTTTTAGTTTTCAAAGCTGGAAACTGTATCAGTATAGATGTAGGGGCTGGGATTAATCACACTTCTGACAGAGGTAAATCACAGATATCTGGCAAAAGCTGTCACCTTCACTATCTGTCATGTTTTCTTAAGTATATTCTTCTTGAATTGCATTACCAAAATTGCCAAGTTGTTTCCTAATGATGTTTGATATTGTGAACTTTCAACTCAATTTTATTTCTCTATCTCATCAGGACTCTATCAAGTTTACATCCTTCTGGAGTTTTTTATTAAAATATTTCAAATTGTTCCAGTTTAATTAGTTTGTACCTTATCTCTTCCTGTGTGTTTGTGTGTGTGTGTGAGTATGTTTCTGCATATGTGTCATATTATTTTTCCCCCTTTGAATTTTTTTTGAAGTACATAATAAAGAAAAATAAATATTTGTTTGGGCCAAAAAAGGGTCTGCAACATGCTTCCAAATTAATGATTTCTTCTCAGTACTGTCAAATTGGGCCTTACTAGCAAATTGTGGCTTTCTTGTTGGTAATAAATACCACAGCAGCCTGGACTTTATTTTTAATATGTTCTATTCATTGCCATTATAAATAAATTTAACTCAGAAAACTTACATAAAATATTTTATGTTGGAATCAGGTGCACTGGTAGAAAAAAAAGGGTTATAGAGATCAGGTTTCACCCCAAGATGTGCTCCAGTTGCAGTTTAGTTGTTAGTTAGTTGTTAGTTTAGGTGAGGCTATTGGAACTAGTGCCAGAGTTTTTTCAAGACATCTGTTTCCTTGCCTCAGGGGAAGTGACACAGAAATGTCCAAGTTGTGAATACAAATGCTTGAAACAATTTTCAAAGATAATAGACTACCAAGCTCAATGAAAAATAATTTCAAGGGTGTGTGTAGGATAATAATATTAGAGAATGCTTTCTAGTGCAAGGTCATTCAGCTACTCAGTTTTTGATCTTGATTTGTGATCTCCCCATTCAGACATTTAGATACTAAGATACAGATGAAAACTGAGGGAAGTTTAAAAATATCTTCTTTCTGAACAGAAATTAAAAAAAAAAAAAAGTAAAATCTATAAGTTCTGATTTTCAGAATGGTTTCTCAAGTTAACTTCTGGAGAGGAAATATGACTGTTGAGGGCGGTTTGGGCCTTAGCTTAAGATTTGCAATGTAACATCCTGGCAAAACAGCTAAAAGAGTACTTGGGCATTTAGGAAAGTCAGCTGTAGCTGTGGGATGCTAACTCCTTTTTCAACAGAAAAAGAGGGGCTATTCACAAGATGTTTTACAATATGAGCTCAGATATTCTGAATACTTCTCAAAGCACGGGATATTTTTCCCTAGAGTAACTGTAGCAGACAACTAATAAGACAAGGTTTTTCAGGTTAAAGTGACTTTCTGGATTTCCATTTTATTTCCTCTTTCTACTCCAATTTGTAAAATTAATTTTCCCAAATTCCAGCAATATTTATTAAGACAAAATATATATATTGCTGAGATATATCACTGGATATGAAAGTTTAGATAAGGTTCCCCCAAAGTTACAAGTACAAAGTGAGAAAGAGATGAAGGTCTGTACCATGTTTTAGTGTCTAATTTATGGAATTTACTGGAAAGTTCACTCATGACTGTTCTGATGGAATCTCTCAGCATGAGTAAATCATGTGCTTATGTCCCATATGTAGTGTTAAGCAGCTTGAAAATTGAGCCACATGTAGCATAAATTTTGAGTATGCATAACAATAGCAGAAAAACAACTTTCCCTGTGTTTAATTTATTCAGCTATAGAGACATATAGAAATATTGCACTTATATTGCTATAAATATATCCTTAGCAAGTCAACATAATTAAACCTGGACAGAGTATTTATAGCAATAGTTAAACAGAGGCAGATTGATCAAAGTCTGTTGTTTTATCCAAATCAACAGAAGTAATTAAAATCTACAGTTTTCACTTAAATTTTCAACTGGAAAATATATTAAATTTGTATTGTCACACTGAATGTAATGATTTCTAAATGAATGAATCGTAAAAAGAAAAAAAAAAAGCAGAAATTTAAAGTGCAAAGCAGTTGGTGTTTTATATTATAAAATATTAATTCCCTGACAGTAGTAATTTTGATAACAAGTCTAAAGGTACTAAATTAGAGAAAAATGGTGCTTAAAGCTTGCCATGAAATAGAATAGATAGGTGCAAATGCATCAAAATTTGCATCAATTTATATTTATTTATATAAAAATAAGAGTCTTCATTTTTTTATTTAATATATTGAATTTATTGTACGAAGTTTAACAACATTTTAGACCTCAAATAGTTTGCCACTTAAGTAAGTGCTAATCTTTCTCTTGGCCACAGTAGATTTTAGATCAGAAACTATGTTTGTGACAGGGAAATCTGTGGGTACCTTTTTTTCATGTCAATGAGTGATCTGATAATACCCCTGATGCATTTCACAGCAAAGAACCAAGGAAAGAAAATTACAGCCTTTGGCAGAATCTATTTCATTCTTGCTTGACTTGCAGGTGTTCCTTTGCTTTCAAATACTTGTGGTCTGGCCATATTTTCAGTGTAGATGAAATTAGGGCTTTCCTGCAACTGAAATGGAAAGAAAAAATTAACATTCCTGTTTTACAATGCGACGGATAGCAAAGAGAGTGCGTTATTGCTTGGCTTTTCCCCTTTTTTTAAAGACATCAGTTTTTGCCTCTGTTTTAAAACTACATGCAGAATGATTCTGCTCTTTCTTAGTAGTGTTGAGCAATATTTTTTTATTTTCTTCACTTTTTTGAAAATCGTAAACAAGTAAGGTTTGTATTTGCAAAGATGTTCTCACATTCTTGTCTTTTAAGATCCTAACATCATTCTTTTTCAAAAGAAAAGCCAGGCTGGCTTTGTTTCTTTAGGATAAATAGGAAAATTTCTTTTTTTTTTCTACACATTCCTCACATGTTCGTGCATGGTACTGAAAAACACAGATATGCAATGTTGCCTCTGGAGTATTGGTATCTGTTCTCCTCTATGCTGTCAAGAATTTATGTCAGTACCTCTGCCTTTAATCTGAAAAGGTCAGGTTGTTAAATATATAGAAATAATATAGCTCTTCTTTAGCTCTGAGAACAGATGGTAAATCATCCTTAGAAAAAGAGAGAATTTGGAGTTTTTTTTGAGAGAGGCATTCCTGAAAGTTTCTTCAAGGATGATTGGAAGAAAGCGAAACATAAAGTGGTATTCACAGGCCATGAGAAAATACTCCCTTAAATGCCATTAGATTAAATGCCAATTACAATAAGCCAAGACAAGGCTGGGGGCAAAAAAAAAAAAAGAAGTAAATAATCTATTAGTCTCTTTTCCATCTTCTTTGCTTCATGCACATTGTCTCAGAACAAGTTTCTTTCCAAAAGCTGATTGTAAATAATTCCATAAATATTTTGTTCAAAATTGACCTTCCATGTAAGAAATCTAGAAATGCATATACATGTCACAAAACATCTTTATTCAATCTGTTAGCATATGTTGTAAATTAATATTTGAAATTAATTTCCCATGTTATCCATAATACTTTCAATGTACTGATTCTGTATGTGTATGTATTTTTTTATATTTTTATTTTTTTTTATCTTAAGAACTACGTTGCTAGTCCATCTGTCTTTAAGATTTGATAAAACTTTGATATCTAGCTTGAGATACCAAAGGAGGAAGGTTTGCGGCTTATACATATCAATCTTATGGAAATTTCTCTTCACTTATCATTAATACTTCATAAGTATCAAATCAACAGGAGTGATACAAAGTGTCAATTTGAAAACTGTGTACTGTTTATAATTAACTGTTTATGATTGACTGTTTTTCTTTCAGTTACCCTGTATGCCTACAGAAAGGTCTGAGTGCGTGCTCTTGAATTTTGGGGTCCTTGAAGGAGTACTCAGTAGAAAGCCACTACAACTATTTATACATATGCAGCAATTTTTAACTCCAGGGATGTAAATTCCTTGCACACATGTCTTGTCCCAATAGCACGGATAATAAATAATGCTACTTTTCACTTATGTAGCAAATTTGCACCCATTAGATAAGCAAATTAAGGTAAAGAAAACAAATGGCACTGCCACGCTCAAGTTCTGCTGAGATGGCAGAGCAGTTTTTGAACTCCAGTCTGCTGGCACACAAAGTGCACCAGCTTTGACCCCCATGCACAACACTACATTTAATAGTAAGGCTGAGTGAACACAGCTACCCAATATCAGAGAAATCAGAAGTTGGTAGTAGCAAGCTGGCTTAAGACTGTACTCGTGTGGGGGAGAGATGGTGTGAAAGGCATTGTCTATTGTTTGACAAGCAGATGACAAGGATGAACTGCAATGACAGATAGAGAAGGCATTGTTGTCTTATTACAACCTTTTTACTGAAGTTGATTTTATTCTGTTTTCTGCTCAGTTGTCCATAGTCTGTCCCTTTAGCTTACAGAAATGATAAGGAGGATTGATTTGTATTGTTTAGTACAGTTATGATCAGTCTAAAGCACAAAACCTAAACTGTCAAGATTCAGTACAAGGATAAAAATGGCAGTAACCAGGAAAGAGGAAGAAGTGTGTATAAAGCAACATATAAAATCTTTGCAAAAAACTAGGTTCTAAGGAATTTCATTCATTAGTATATAGCATATAATTTTTCTCTATTTTTCTAACATTGTAAGGAAAGGATGGTTCTGTAGGTAGATCAACTAGCTTGTGGGAAACTGTTAGAAATCCAAGTCCATTTATAATTAATGCAAATGAATCTTTTGGGACAAGAGAATTTGGGAATGACTGCTACTATTTTAGACATTTATAGGTAGATAATAAGGCCCCCTACAGCTGTGCCATAAAAGGCAGTTGATGTTGGGAGACTTAGGAATGTGAATTTCCTGGCTATAATGATTAACAAACACAGGGAAAAGAATGTTCCAGACTGCTGCAGAAACACTCTAGAAAAAGGCACTTCTGCTATTTCCTCTGTCTCTGTGTTCCAAGACATACTTGAACTGTCTTTGAAGGAAAGGATTTAGGGAAAACAGGAACGGAAGACATATCTACCCAAAGCTATCTCTCATATTTCCTATTTGCTGGTTTTAATTTGTTTCCCTTTAGCATCCAGACTTCTAAATTTTCCAACATTTTATCTGTCTGTTCAGTGTACAGGGAGTCCAGACAGTGGATTATGTTCACAGACGGCTATAAAAGGGACTGTACACTGATACCACACACCTTGAGTACCTAAAGCCTTTGTAGTTCATACACATCCTGCCCCTTTGCCTCTTGCTTTAAATATGTGTACAATAGCACTTTCTTACCTAGTTAGGGCAATGGAAGGAAGAAAACATCAAGTACAAAGGATACAGCTGTACCATAGTAAAAAAAACCTGCTCTCAAGTATCTAACTCAGACATAGTAAACATTACAGCAGACTTCAGGCTGCCAAAGACCATCTTTTTCAGTGATCCTCCATAACTTTTAATGTTTTGCCAAAGAAAAGTCATGACACAAAATGAAAGCATGCTTTGGTTCTTTAATATCACTAGCATAAATATAGAATTTCCTCTGTGTGTTTCATCTCCCTTTTTTCCTGCCAGATGTCAATATCAACATTGCAGAGTGTTGGTGAAAAAATTAGAATGCTAGAATAGTGAAAGAGATGCTTTGGAAAAGGTTCAGATATTTCCCTGTGAATAGGGATGCAATGTTTAAAGAAAACTACCAAAATGGTAGAACTCTCATTTATATGGTAACACTAAATATCACTCTTGGATGTGTTCAGCGTTTCAAATATGAGACAGAATTTCAGAACTCCTATGCAAGTTACTGTAAAATACTTTGGTTCATAAAATGAAAGAAAAAATATATTAACAATTATAAGTAGTAATATTAATTAAGTATTACAACTGACATGGTAGCACTGCAATAATACCAGAGGAGGTGAACAAAATCACCCAAAAAATATCTGCATGACACTGTATGACAATGTGTGGGAAGCTGACATAAAAATTGCCAGTTCACCTTTTGAACTGGCATATCCTGTCCAAATATACATTCATTATCTTCATTGCCCTGCTGTGTGTTTTACATGCTGAACAATGATTCAGTCTCTAAGGTTTTCCTCTAAGATTATCCTTTGCAAGTGGGATAAGAACAAAGCAGAGGGAAGAGAGAGGCTTATATGAAATTTTGTCATAAACTCAGAAATATTAACACTGCTTGTTAAGACCAATGCCAGACCAATCTCCTAAAAACGGAGCAGAACAGTGACAAACACTCACAACCTTTGCATTCTTGGAATGCATTGCAAACTGCTGTCTAAAACGTCACTAACCACCATCCACCTGCAAAAAAACCCCACCTCATCACCCCCCCTGCAATTCTCCCAGAATGGATTTTGCTGGTTTAGAGTATTTAAGAATATAATGAATAGATAAGATTCAGAGAATATTTCAGATCCAGATGCTGAATGACTTTGAATCAAAAGAAACAGCTGGATTTGAAAAAAATTACAGTAATGTAGCTTGGAAACTTATGGGAACACACATTAAAGTGATTGTATGTCAGATACTCCGTAGAAAAGAGTGGGAAAAAAAAATTACATGAAGGATGTACAAAGAGGAAGCTCTTCCAAGTCAATGAAGAGAAGGAATTTGAGTGAAAGTATTTATCTAACAATTAAGGGGTTACACCTATATATATATGCATGTGTATTTGCACTTTTAAATTTATTTTTAAAAATATACAGTTTCTTCCTATAATATAAGTTTCTTCCTTTACCATAATCCCATTCAATTCCAAACTATAATGCTGTGCTTTTTCTTTCATGCTAGTCATGAGAGTTTCGTTGCATTTCCTCTCAGTTATCCCCCATATTTCTCTCTTTCAGTAAGTGCAACACCTGTCTGCACAGGTAGATTTCAAAAGGTAGCATGTCTATTATCAATGTTCTCAGGAGTGCACATTTAAAGCAAATCTCTCAATCCTCTTGACAAGTCTTTGGTTCACACAGCGGAATGGTCCACACTCAAAGAACTGCCTTCCAAGAATATGTGACCTAGGGCTACAAATATTTCATTCCTACTACAAATGGACATTAAGATTTTGGTAACAAACAAGAACAAATGTGAAGAAATCTAAATTATAGATATTATTTTGCTGAAGTTGCTAGTTCTTCCAAATATATGACCACTTGATCCTTCAGGATCTTCAAGGAACAACATGAAGAATAAAAATGACTGTGAAACCTGTTTCACTTCTGCTCACAGGATGACCACACTTTATAAGGAATAAGATACCTTAGCAATGAAAGTTTCTGCTTTTCTTCTGTCCATAGATTATAAATCTATGAACATCAAGAAGCCTTAGCTCATAGAAAATTTTGAGAAGCCTAGTTTTGCTAATCATCATTATTCTATAAAAATGTCAGCCTCTCTTCCAAATGCTATCCCATATGCTCTTGATCACAATCTTCTGCCTTTTATCATATGTGGCCCTAAATGACCTCCCTTCAGTCCTTTCACCCCAGAGCAGTTCATCCAAGTTCAGTGATAAATTGTAAAAGGCAAAAGAAGGAAATCTGCACTGTATCTCTATCTTTCCTAAACTTAAAAATACTTCCCACCTAATGAATTAAAAATTGTTCACAAGTTTATGATCTCTTTGCATTAAGAGAAAAGAAGTGTAAGCCCTTGACATTGTGCTTGAGTTTCCTTCTAACTGTTCACTTTCAATAAAACAACTGTTTCATTTTCATTTTGCTCTGATTTTATTTTTAAATTGTTATTCCTAGAATAGTAATAGGAAGATCTAAATTTGATGGAATCAAAACCCCAAAACATCAGTGATCTGGTCACTGAGTTATTAAAAGCAGCTCAGACCTGATGTGGGCAAGAAACTAAATATAATACTGTGATTAGTGAGAACAGATACTGTATTTGTACAACTACATCTATTCTGAAACTTCTAAGAAATTCAAGTATGGGTCTTACCTGCCTCGATCTTCTCAACCGATAGAATTATAGAGTTTGTTTTGAAAGGAACCTTTCAAAGATCATCTAGCTCGACCCCAATGTTGCTTCCTTAGATCAGGTAATGTCAACGGCTACACATGAATTCAGACAATGTGCTCTTATCTCTATCTCCTTAAAAATCTTTCTTACTTCACCAATCTTACTTGTTTACAATCCTCATTACCTATGGCATGCTGTATTTAAACTTTATAAAATTCTAAATGAGAAAGAAAATTTTTGAGTTATAAAATTTTTGAGTTGCACTAATATTTTGGTGTTCCCTAGGAAACATAAAAGTGATATTGGTCCATCTCCTCTGATGGTGTAAATCATCGCAACAATACTGATTTATACCAGCTGAGACTATCTCACAGTAGTTCCATTCTCTCTCTGTTATACACTATCTGTATGTCTTCTGCACTGGTGAGTTAGTTTAAACAACATCTACGGGGATTTTCCATTTTTTCAATTAAGAGAGAGGTCATTAAGGGTAGAGTTTTGAGAAAATGCAGAAAGCAGTGTAAGAAAAGGTCTTAAGCTCATAAATGTTCTTAATTATATATTGTGTCCTTAGTGTAAAGAATTACCTTCAGGTCATTCTGTCTCTTTTATCAGAATAAATCACCATCATCATCTATTCACTTGTGCATTCAATTCATGACATAATAGTGTCAGAGGTGGCACAGAATATACACATATATACTCAAATTCCAACACAGTGACCCAAATTGTGTCTACAGCTGCCAAGCAGACTGCCATAGACATTTAACAGAGAGAGCTTGTTTTAAAAAAATAATTTTTCCTACAAAGGGAGGTAAATGGAACAATGTCTTAGTGAAGCAGCCCTGGAAACTAGATTCAAAACACATTTATCTCTTAACTGAANACCCTGTATTTTAGCAAGTTGAAAGAAAAAGTTATTCTCAATACAGAAACATTTAATCTCAAATTTTAAGTGTACATACACCATTCTTCAGGAAACTCATATCCTTGGCAGTGCAATGATTAAAGACAGTAAAAATAGTCAAAACTCTTAAGTTCAGTGACTGGATTTTCTGAAGACTTTTCTGAAGAATTCCTATGTAACCACATACCTGTGTCATATTTGCAAAACAGGAGAATTCTAAATTTGCACAGTGCAGTTTTACAAGCCTACTGTGGACTGTACAGACTTGGGCAGCTCTGGTATCTCTGATTTCACAGTGCATGTAGCATAAAGTCACTCTACAGGAGCAGAATAACTTTCAGGTGTTGGACTTGCTGTGTACCTGCAGATCAGATGCATAATAAATGTACATCCAGTACACTTATGTTGTGATCCTGAGCTCACCAGTCACTGCCAGACATAACATGAAAAAAATGCAAAGTGTCCTTGAGAAAATTTATCTACTACCTTGTGGATGACAATCTGACATTGACATTGATGTCCACATCATGGATTTGTAATGATACAACACCTCCAGTCAAAGAACTTAGGAAACATAGATGATGAAACACGTATCCATAAAAAACACTCCAGCAAAAGGTCTTAATACAGCAGATATTTTTACCCTAACAATAGTTTTAAAAAAAATATCTAATTATTTACATTTTTTCCCAAATTGACCCCTCAACTGCAACGTGGGAACCAAACAAAAAACAAAAACAAAAACAAAACAAAACAAAAAAAAAAGTAAGTCCAACATCACCAATCATTGTAAGTGTATTTGATGTTTATGCAGCTAGGTCTGTCTTTTGATTCTTAAATATCATCAGGGAACTTGTTTTCTTATTATCCTTTCATAAGCTGTAAAGCAGTGGTATTTCACAAACAAGCTAGTTTTCATTTAGTTGGATGAAAATGTAAATAAGTATTCAGTATTTGAGTTGGGAATATAGTTTAAGATTTTTCAAATTTGGCCCATTCCTTATTAAATTGCAATGAGAAGAGAAAATGTAATAATTTAAATGACAGCTGACCTCTGATTCTGAATAAGTGCCGAGGTTGATAATTATTCCTGTTTATGTTCATAGACATGCAAACAGAAAAAGCTATTAATTTAAGAAAGGGTAATTCCTCTTAATTAGATATGATACAAAAATGCCTAATCAAAAAACTTTTTAAATTTTTTTCACTTTAAGCCTTAAATAAGGCTTACTTCAAGACAGGAGTTTAGGTTGGGCTCCTGTCCTTCATGAATTATCCAAACCTGAACAAGTCAGTGGGAGTTTTTGCATTTGCTTCATTACATCAGACCATGGTCTCCCCAGAAGCAGTGATCCATGGTAATACTTGATTCCAACACTTTAAAGTTACTTTTTGAAGTGACACTGTAGATAAATTTAGATTGTTTTATCAACATCTTGAATATGAACTGTAACTTCATTTCAACTGAGTGAGCTTAAAAAAGATATTTTTGTGATAGATGATTTTTATTTCTAAAATTGACGGCTTGATAGCAGAAACTTAAAGAATTTTAAGGTGTTCTAGCTCTTTTTTGACATTCTATTGTTTGTTTTGCAGGACTTGTTTTTTGATAAATGGGGAGTCAGTCTTTGGCACTGGAGAAAGGAAGGCTTCTTTTATTACATGTTATATGAGAAAGCACAGCATCAGGTCAAGTCATCCTCTGCTTCTCAAAACATCTTACTGATGCATGTTGGCACATGCAGAAGGTTATGATGGTTATGTACTTTGAGTTCCCAAAGCAGTAAAACACCATGGATTGTTATACTTTTGCTAATACAGCTGAATCTGGATCAAAATCATCCTTCAGACCCTACACTAACCAAAAGTCTTGTTTGTAGCAATATTAGGGTGTTTCTTTTATGCATTTTTCTAAAGTCAGGATGTGGTCCTTCCAATCCCTCTGATCTCTAAATATTGACAACATTCCTGTGTTTAGAAAACTATCATCAGACAAATTCATGCCAGATTTTATCTATAACTTGATATGAAACATGCTGAAATTGTCTCTAAGTGAATAAATAATCATTCTCCTAAAAAAGACGTAACCTGAGTTAAGCTGGGGAAAATGTGTTAATTACTGTAAAATATTCTTTGTGAAAAGAAGAAAAATCACATATAGACTGTTAACCAGGCTGCCAACTTACAATCTAACAAGATTCAAAGTAACAACAACATAAACTGATGTCCCATCTAATGATGTTTTTAATGGCCAGGAATGTGAGTAGGGTAGGACTACGTAGGATGGATTAGTCACAGAGCAAAGCTATTTAAATCCTTTGGTACTTCTAGAAAAGCTACAGCTATATAACTTCTAGAAACATTATCTGATATTATTTTCATTTTTGACAGTGGTCTCTAGTACATTAGAAAGCAACAGATAAAAATGTTATTACAGAGGTTTGCTATATTGTGGTGAGTTTATGTTGTCCAAGAGTTCTTGTAAGGGACAATGTTACCAATTTTATGTTGATGTCAACTATTCAGTGGACTCAACAACTCACCTCAAGAGATCTGGTTGATGAACAGAAAAGGGAACCAGACTTCATCTGTAAGGTTTTCTGATTCATGTACTCTCCTTGCAGTAAACTTGCTGATTCAAGCACAATTTTCAAAAGTTGTTCAGACTTTTCAGAATTCAATCCATTGCAATAGACAAGCCTTTTTCCACTAATCACACCAGCCAAGCACTGAGAATCTCTGCATGTAATGTAAGAGATTCCCAACTGTGCAACAAGACTCTAAATCAAAATGAAGCATCCATCAATCTTTTTCTGAAGGACTGTAAACTACAAGACTACTTTTAACAGTTAGAGGACAATTAAGTAAATGTAAACCATAAGCCAGTGCTGATCTTAGTTTATTGCCAGAGGGAGTTTGTTGAGGGGAGGAAGATTTCTTTTGTTTCTCTTTTACCTGAGAATATGTCATTACTCTATTTCCTTCACTAGGAGTAATTCTTATGATCACCTATCTGACCCTTGAACTGGAAATGTACCTATCAGTCACAGAGAGAGACAGGAGACCTATCTTTAGGCAAAATGCAGAAATTCAGGCCACTTTGTTGTCCACCCAAGTAATCCCAGTGGAAGGTGTTGGTGTCTCATTCATAGTGCAGTGTATCAAGAGTTTGTGTGACTGACTACAAGCAGCAGCACAACTTTGATCTCTGAGGAGGCTTTCAGAGTTATATAATGTTCCATACTTTCAGGAGACACTAAATAGAAACCTTACTTTTGTCTAGAAGTTCGCTTAATTTTTGAAAAGAAAACTCCTTTGTGGATCTGACAAAATACTTCGATATCCCACCATGTCGTGACTACTACATTTAGCTGACAGTTTGAAAGAGAGGGGAACAAGTAAATTCTATAGTGAAATCCTAACCCCTTTAAGATTAAGAGAATTTTTCTTTTTTCTGGGTTTTTTTTCAGTTATGACAATGGAACAAAGAATGTATCCTTGACTATGCTAATGATGGACTGTGAAGACTTGGGTGAGTAACAGTTCTGTTGTGCTGTTTGCTCATTATCGAAGTAGTTTATCGAAGTCCATTATCAAGTAAATTAATAAAATGGAGAGCCTTTTCTTGGCTTAACAAAACTAATGGTGTAAATGTTCTGTGATATTTCTGGAGAAAATACTTTTGCACTTGTTTGCCTGTACTATCACTTTGTGTTCAAATTGTCATCTTTATTTTTACAATACATATGCAACATAATGATAGACACGTCAGACAAATCTTAAGTAGATAAACAGATACAAGATAGAGTCACAGCAGTGCAGTATGATGCTATTGCTGACAATGGTTCCAAATCTGAGTGTTACAACATAAAGGGGATAGAGTTGGAGAGAGGGTTTGAAAGTGTCAAAGTGTCTTATTGATTCACACCACCTTTGACATTACATTTTTAAGTACTAAAAAGTTTCTAAAACAAAGAAAAAACACAAAGTAGCTTTATGTTAAAGCAGATAGCGACAAAATCTGTCTTCATGTTACAAATCAGAATCATTCTTAGCATAAAAACTACTGTCTTCCACAGAGTTTATACCAGATGTAAGATTGGTAGTGGATGTTAAAAGCCATGGCAAAACAAGATGAAATTTTTTTTCTAAGAGATAACAATTTTATTTGTATTCAGAAGGATAGGTAACCAACATCTGGACTAGCAGAGTGGGCAACAGCAGTGGCAGCATGAGCAGCAAATTTTGTTATTATTAGCAATTCAAATGCAGGTATCAGATTGGTTTTGTGTTTGAATAATTTATCAAGATTTGCTCCAAGGCTTAAACCTGCTTTCAGGAAGTTCTATAAAATTTCATTCAAAACACTTATTTTCTCCATAGAATGAAATAGAAAGGAGAAGAACAGAGAACAACACATCAAAAGAGATATTCCAAGAGTATTAAGTTTTTTTTATTTTTTTAAACATAATTGAAGCATGATTTTCAATCTAAAAATTCAGTACAGTCCCAATTCTATAGAAAAATCTGGAATAAGTTTCTCTTGGACAGTTCTCTGAGTTCTATACATATGTGAAACTTTCAGTGATTTGCATGCTTGGAAGAATCACCAGCTTTTCATCCTTGTTATTAACACTCCAGCAACTGTCTTGTTAAAAACCCTTATTCTGTTATTACAATGTGTAGACTTCCTGAAAATGGCTCTTTCTGCTTATGTAATCATCTTTCAATACTGCATCCTACTAAGACAGTCAATTACTAGCCATTCTGCCCTGTCAGAGCAATGAAGCATTTATGTACTTGAGATATTCATGTCTGGAGCTTTAGTTTTAAATCTAAGAGCTCCCATCACCTTCTGAAATTCTTTGCTTTATCAAGTGATTTTGTTATATAAAGCCATTACTGAAGGAAAGACTGTTTCATTATTCATCACTTGCTATCACCAGAAGTCTTGAAAGTATAATAGAAAACAGTCTCTGTTTCAGCATTCATCAAGGTAGATAAACCATAATCTCACTGCATTAGGGGAGACACAGACAGAGTACATCACATTTTTAGCATCCCTGTATGCTTGAATAGGTAACCAGATAAATTTTACCTCTGAAAACATGGTATGGTGAGTAGTCAAAATAACTAGGGACATGGAAAATTTTGGTGCCACACTTCCAAAGCATCAGTCACTAAAACTTAGAAAGCACAAAAAAAGTAGTGATATGACAGTCTGAATCAGTTCTGTGACTTGACCTGGCTGCTTACACACCAAAATCCCTTCATCACTCCATCACTCAGCTGGTAGGGGAGCGAAAATTTTGTGAAAGGCTTGTGGATTGAGATAGGGACAGGGAAAGAGCACTCACCAATTACCATCAGGGGCAAAAGACACTTGACTTGGGGAAGTTAATTTAATTTATTACCAATCAAATCAATGTAGGATAGTGAGAAATAAAAGTAAATCTTGAAACATCTTCTTTTCTGGCCATCGCTTCTTTCCAGGCTCAATTTCATACCAGATTTTTTCTACCTTCTCCCCCCTGTTAGTGCAAGGGGTTGGGAATGGAGGCTGAAGTCAGCTCATCACACATTGTCTCTGCCTTTCCTTCCTCCTCAAGTGGTATCATGACATCTCTGGGAAACCAGAGTTTATTACCAGAAATTGAATAAATATAAGAGAAAATCAAGCCATTATTGGTCCTGATTTTAATTTTCTGAACTCTTTTGATTACTTTTTATGTTAAAACATGATGATGCTAGAGGCCTAAATAACTAGTTTATGTTTGATTCTCTTTTATGGTTTTAAGACTTTCGTTGTACTGAAGAATGAAGAGTTGAATGTGCAGAAGAAGGAAAAAGGAAGAAATAAGATTCTCCCCAAAAAGCTGAAATTTTAAAATGATCTACCTTTTTTTTTTTTTATTTTCAGGCAATGTTAAGCATATTTTATGTAGGCTTTGACCTTAACTCAGAAGTGAAAGAGTGTCTGAGTTATTTACATATTGACAGTTATAGCTGTTCCCCATCTAAGCAAAAACATTCTTGAATTAATTAGGCTTCCTCCATCTCAGATAGTTTTGCTTTCTATTCCATCTCCAGATACCAATACTTATTACAAGGCTTTCCACAAGTCAACTCCTTCATGCGTAACGTAGCATTACAACAAAAAAGAAATATTTGCCTTCTAGTCACTATATATTTACTGTATGTGGGCTTTGCAATGCACTTCCACTGTGACTTTACCTAATTGCTGAATCTCATTCGCCTTCAGGAGAAGCTTGAATAACTCACACAGTGTGATCCTCTTGCTGCTGTAAAGGATTAAAACGTGGCATACTTGGGAAAATATCCAGGCATATTTTACACAGCTGTGTTTTGGTGGAGATGTCACAAAAAAAATATATGCTTCAAGGAATTATATGTAGTCATTTTGTGTTTGGAATTTTATTTTTGGTCAATAAACAAATGAATACCTCAACCACACTTTGCCTACCTCTATTCTACCTCAAGAAATAGCTGCATAAATGTGAATGAAAATGTCTGCCCCTAAGTGGGTAAGAAAATGGAAATAATACTGGGGTATTGCAGCTCAGGAATGAGGTAAATTGCCAGCAAGTAAAAGGATTTGTATTGCTACATATTTTGGCATATAGTCAAAAAATGAATTTGGTCACTTTTTTTCTGTAGTGCATCATGTAATGCAATAAATTGAGGATGAAGATGAGCAGAAAATCTACCTGGTATTTGTAGCCCTTCACTTGCTTATTCAGCGTATCAACTGCTCTTGCTATTTGTTTATTGATTTTCATTTTTATTTTATTTTTAAATAGAGGAAATCAAAGTGTTCTTTTGATTTATCTTCCTTCCAACAGCAGCTTTAGCTTTATTTCTAAGCTTTTGACACTCATTTTTCTTAAGCTGCAGTTTTCTATTTGTACTCTATATGCTGTGTACAATAAATACCTGTATGGAATGGGCTCTGGGAATTTTGCCATAACCAAGTAAGTGGGGACAGAACTGCTATCTCATCCTTCCAGTCACCATACTCAATTTCTTCTTTAAAATGTGTTACAAATACCTCATACTGCATTTAAAAAATCAATTTTAGCAAGTGGAGTAGCTTGATTTAAAATGTCCAAGCAGGAAAGTTAAAAATAATGGGATAAAAGCATTGCATTTTCTCAAAGCATGAAATTCCAAACAGCCTCTTTTATGGCATTCCACAATATTACTCTTGAACATTTAATAATTAGATTAATTACCATGTCATTTTCTCATCTCCTTTCAGATATATGAAACTTACCTCTCAAACTAAATTTTTACAAAAAGCTCAGATTAAAAATAGAAGGATCAAAATTGTTGATTAACTAAACCAGTGACTGTGGAACTCTCATCCTAGGACTCAGTATGATGGAGAAAAATTGATGACAATAAGGACTTTAAGCAAGAACAAAGAGATGTCAGTGTCATCACGCTGCGATTAGAAAAAAACACGGGTGTTGAAATGCCAGAATCCATGTAGCTTTTGTGACAGGAAGTTCAGTCCAGCCTGAAAAATGTGTATTTGTTAAACCCTTTGCTTCAACACATTTCCACTTTGTGTTTAATACCAGACAGAGTCAGGTTAAAGCTCACTCTGCTACACTGACAGGGTTGCAGCTGTAACTTTGCAGTGTGCAGCTTCAGGATGCCCTGTGAGACAGAAAATCCCAGAGCACACAGTTATGAGGCAACAAATCACTCAGAGGACCTCTCTGCTGTACCTGTGCTTCCATTACTAATCCCACGCAAGAAAAAGGTAAAACTAGCACAAGTGTTTAGTCAGAATGAAATTATATTTGCCATGTGGCTTTTATTTCAGAGAGGGTGTCAATAAACAATGGAATATTGAATTCACTGTACACACACCTTACCTTTGCAATAATGCATCCTATATTAAAAAAAAATAAAATAAAAAGGTAAAACACCCTTACCAATTTATTTTGCAAGAATGGTACCAGTCTTCTTCTTTGGTAACAATAATTAAGTTTTGCCACTGTTTCCAAAAAGATCCTCAAATTTTTCTTTTGATAACTCTCAAAAATTAAAATATTTTCAGAATAAAACATGTCTACTTTGAAGATTATCTCCTCAGTGTAGCCCTGCAAAGTTACCCCTTGTTACAACACAATTCTGATAGTACTATCCCTATGTTATCAGTGAAAGACTGGAAACGCAATATGAAAATTAATTTTTTTCAACTCCTTAAAAATTCAGAAGCTGTAACTACTTTCTGTATTGCAAGAATTGTGTTTCTTTGCTAACTAGGAGTACAGCAATCATGGTTATAGTTAGAGACCTTTAATGAATGAGTTCTGTATTGGAAAAAAAATAAAAGAGGGAGATAAAAAAAGAGAAATATGACTCAATTGGAATCTGCTAAGATTTTAACAGTTGGGTGAATTCCCCACCTTTTTCAATATCATCCATGGGATTGGGAAATTGCATATTTTCTGTGTCCTTCAGCCTGATAAGCACAAAAAGTGTTGCTTTTAAATGACTGCTTGGACAATTTGCATGATGGAGATTGTAAGTGCCTCTGAAATACAGTGAGGTACTTAGAAAATTGCTTCAGGAGTAGGCACAAGAGAAAACGGAAGGTTAAAAAAAAGAGAAAGCACAGTGTGTTTCAAGCTCTTTTTATATTTTTTTCTCTGCTTAAAAATTTGTTCTTTCTGTATTAAAGACATAACAATTCTGACTCACAACATTGCACAAATATAGCCAAACAAATAAGCATTTTACACAGTCTTGCAAAAACTGCCTTCAACAAACAACAGTAATCTAAAAGGCAGGAGGAAATCTGCGACATTTTCCTAAGGTAAATACTACTTAATTGAAAACATTTTCACCTTAAAAAACTATAAAGACTGTCACATCTCCTGCTATGCCTTTTTGATTACAATAAGAGGTTTAGGTCAGATTCAACTAACGTGAATTAACCAGATGGAATGAAGCCAAATTTCACTACATGACTAGGCAATAATACCTTTTGCAGGACATATGTTTTAGGCAGAAGAGAGCCAGCCGCTGTAGTGTTTGCTGCTAGTAATTTCTGAGCAATTTCAAAGTGAAGCTGATGTTGGGATGCAACAGAGGTGTCAGAAATGGGAACAGCGCCAGTTTGAAATCTGGCTTATGTGCTGTTAGGCACTAGGGATGTCCTTAGGCAAAGCAAGAAGTTTCCTGGGGCAACAGCATGACGAGATTTTGATGGCAAAATCTGCAAAAGTGGCAGAGCAGCTTCTGCAGACAGCAGCCTCCCAAGAATTGCAATGTTCTGCCTCAGCAATCCTTGGCTACGGCCCCTGGTTCTGCACATCCAACCTTATCCTTTTATCACCCCTAAAGCACTCTTGTTGAGGAAAAAATCCATTTAAATATGAGTTCATCTCAGCAGAGGGATGGCCCTGTACTCCCCTATCTACCTCCCTGAAATCAGACATGCATTATTTCTCAGCAAAGTACAAAAGCTGGGGTCACAGGCATGTGTTCATTTCATGGAATGTGGTGCTTTGTCTATTTTAGAACACTGATTTTTTATTTTTTTTTTTTTCAGGGAAAATTCCCCCTAAAGAACCTTTTGAGATTTGGAAAAGAAAACCAGTGAGAAGGGAGAAAAATGTGTTGAGCACAGAGTCAGATCCTTGATTTTGAGAAACGGGAAGCATGAAGTAGCATATGTCAATAAAGACAATGTCCAGTGCTAGTACTATGTCAGCAAATTATTGTAATCTCCTCCTCACAGTCTAAAAACAAGGCACATTTTTTTTTCTGTATCTGTTAAAAAAGGGGAAAAGTCTTCTCTATATTAAGGAAGGAGATACGTTCAAATCCTGGATAATTTCTACATAAATGGATCTGTTTTATTAATATAATCCATTTCTCAGTGTTCGATTTATGTTGAAACAGAACATTAATACATAGTTTTAATCGACCAATCTTATAGTGCTGGTTTCAAAGCTGACATTTCTGCTTTAAAAAATATTTATATAGCATAAAGGGGTTATCTCAGAAAATTAGGCATAAAAATGAAAATGGAATAACCAAAAGGCAATGTTGGTCATTATTCAAAAACTTCTTTTGACCATTCTTTGGCTGTGAATCCTGTATTATTTCCTGATGAGTATAATTAATAACCCTGGACTGGATACTTATACTGTTGAAGATGTAAACTTCAGGAGCATCTTCAGGATGGTTCATTAGGAGTGAAGGCCTCCTACTAAGGCAGCACTTAGGCATATGAGGATTAGGTCCCTGATTCCTGAATGTCCTGAGTCATTTTATCACCATACAGCTCACAGACATCAGCTTCTGCCCTTCGAACCCATGCTGGCACTCAGTATTGTTACTGGCTTTGACACTGATTGCACTCTTGGTCAAAGCACTTGCCCAGGGCAGGGAAGACCTGTGCGTCAATTGGGAAGCAAATCATCTTTGCAGTAAGGTTGATTCTTGCAAAAAGAAAGACTCCTGAAAAGAGAACTGCAAAGAAGGGATCTCGTCTTATAGCCCATTGCCCAGCAGTACTAGTCATGGCCTCTCTTGAGTTCCCCAATCTTGATTTATTGCCTTTCATCTTCAGTGAGAGCAGTAGATGAACACCCCCCTCTTGCTCTCAGAACAAATCACATTGAGTGGGAGAAATAGTCTCCTGGGGGGACATCTGGAAATGCAAGCCCAGCCAAATATGAGCTTCTGGCTTTCTGTACGAGTGAGTTATTTGGGCTGCCACATGAAAGTGACCTTTTTCACATTAGTGACAGAGTTTGGACAATGAAGGGATGACTTCAAGCTGTAGGTTCAGGTTCAGCCTAAAGAGCTGGCTGTAAAATGTAAACAGTCTCATGTTCAGAGGTGCCACTCTTTTGAGTTGCAGCCAGAAGTCATTCACCTTTGCCAATATGCTCATAGCAGCTTACTCAAATATAGGGCTTGGCTGTGTTCAAAGGGATGGAAAGTTTGTGTTCCTATGAAGAGGTTTTAGGTACCTGAGTCCTTAAGTGGATGGTGCAAAAAGAACTATTTGGCATGGCTTGGGATTATTAGGTTCAGGTTCTTTCTTAATATCTTTTATTGAAAAAAGAGCATATACTCTCAATTTAGAAAAATAGACAAGAACACCTCCAAACATACCCACATGTCCCACTGAAGATATTCTTCCACAATTTGTGTCTTGCAAGTGATTCTAGTAATACTCTATTTCCTTTTTAAATCTCTCTGCTGGTAGGCTGCCATAACTCAAGCATTAAATTATCTGTTGTTATGCGAATGATAATGACTTGTAGTTCCAAGCTACTACAAATAGATGGCAGTAGGAATTTATGGATGCTCCATTTTTATCACCTAGACTTATCTATTTTTTCATTAATTTTGATGTTTTGTCAAAATTTTTCTTATAAGTATACAAATATGTGCATTTCCAAGTAAATGAAAGGCTAGTTAATTTTTTTCTGATTTTAACAACACAATGGGGATGAATAAAAATCCTACCAAAATTCTGAAGTTTTTTTATTAAATAATAACCAGTTTTTACCAGCAAATGCAGAAGTATATCTGGTTTTCATCTAGCATCACTTATATTTTAGACATTTTATTTCTTGAGGAAGTAACTGCAGGAGCTGTATAATGCACTGAGTTTTACATAGGCCAATATAAAACAATATTATTTGCTAGTAACTACAGATCCAGAACATTAATATTCATGTTTACATAGCATTCATATTCTATTTTGCAATGGTAAAATGTATACAAGAGTGAATCTATATAAAATATATTAAGTTTTTTACTGAAATTATTTTAAAAAAGAGTTTTTGAATCTAGGTGTGAATCTTTAAAGAATGGAGCCATTTCCTGCCCAATGTTCCTTAAATAGAATGAGTTGTGGGTCTCTCTATTGTCCAGATTTGGTTTAATGTGACAGTAATGTTGCTCTTCATTGTCTTCTGTTTACAAAAGAGCAAGTAATCTCTTCCCATGAGGGGATGTGCTTCTGGTAACTAGAGGACACATTTGCCATCTAATTAGGTGCAGATTTGTCTTTGTGTTCTCTTTTTTTCACAATCATGATCATTTTGACTAGTAATTGCTGTCTAAAGCATCAGGATCTATAAAATGAGCACCTTGTGAGACCTTTGTGAATTAAAAAAAATATTCATATGGCCTACAACAATTTTTAAAATTCAGTATTTTCCAAGGTTTATTTGTACATAACATATAAATCTGAAAAAGAATTTGTAGATAGGTGAAGTTTAAATTAATAGCAGTTTTAATCTGCACACATGTGCAGCAATTAGGCCTTAGGTTAGCTTTTTGGAGTACAACAGGAAGTTTAGATGGAGCTACTTTCTAACATTAACAATGTCAAAAATTAACTTGTGTTCATAAATCTTTCATTTTACTATTTGTTTGCTGCTAAGTTCCAGGAGTTTTCATTTCCATCAATACTGTTATGTGTGACAGCTGGTGTTTGAGTATACAATTAGGAAGTGCTGTGCTGGAAAGTTGGCAAATTGTGGACAAGTGGAGAGAAATGAAATTTTAAGATTTTTTTGCCAGGTTTTATATTGATTGCAGATTTTATATATAGAATATGGAAGCAGATAATGCAGTCCAAGCCATTCAAAGTATTGCAAATTAAACAACCTCAGCTTCAAGCATGTTTTCCAGCATTTTTTGAGTTTGAAATTAACAAGTCCATTTCTCTTAAGACATAAGTATAAATTTAAGTTACTAATGAGACTCAGGGTGTTTTTGAGACTAAAGATCTCTCTGTGAGAAAGACTCAATGACAATATCCAAATAAGAAAGTAGCTCACTATTGTCCTTTTAGGTGTGTTCTCCTGTGCCAGCATGAAGAGCCTGAAATACTTCAATGTAAAAAATTTATGAGAGCAATATTTACTTGTGAATTTTATTTTTATCTGAGTAATCATAATGTGATTTTGTACTATTAATGTAATTCTTAATCATAAATATTATAAAAGCTTAAATTAGATATTTGAAAACCAGATCATTTAAAGATCATGACTTTCCTTTTATAACATTTCCAATTCTTTGCTTTCTGAAACAATGAAATATAGCAAATTGTATTATAATTAAGGTACATCCTATTAGATATTAATGTAACCACTTTGTAGTCATCAGAATCTTTACACTGATGATTAATCAGGAGACAAACGCATTTCCTTGCAGGAATATAGCTTGTATTTTTGTTTTGCAATGAGATAAAGCAAGTATACTTTTTTTTCTTATCATACAAAAGCAATAATTCCAATATTTTCACAAATTTTAATCTTGGGAGAGAGAAGGGAAACTTGTTTAACCACCTGCCTGCCACATTTGCATTCCTCTGGAAGACAAGAACTGTCAGTTCTGCTTCAGGAAAACTCTGCTGTATTTTATTCTGTTCCCTCCATTACTTATTCCTCCTCAGTGCAGTTCCTCCTCCTGAAGAGGTGGGAGGACCTTGCAACTTCACAACCCAGGCATCAAGAAAATGCTGAAGCATGCCAGAAGAATCAGGAGGACAGAATATAAAGGTAAAATTAAATGAGGGGGAGGATCTGCTTTGCCACTTTCATGTGAAAGGAGAGTTGGGACAGAACTGATCCAAAATCTGACAGTATATGATTTATTTGAAATTTGGGTGGGTAGAAGTATTCTCTGAACAAGAAATGAGTATTTGCATGAGCAAGGCCTATGAAAGAGACAGGATTATCTTAATTTAAAAATCTGGGGAAAACAGCACGATCAGTTTTCAGAGAAACACATTAACTCAGGCACATGCAAAACCCCTAAAATATAATCCCTGCAGAGAAAAAAAAAATCATCCAAAAAAAAATCCAGCAATCAAATGAGTTTTCATTATTCATGAGTCTTTACTTTTGGGGGTGAAACAATAGCAAATTTATATGCATTTTCATTGACCCTAGCATTTCTGGAAACAGTAATTTTAATAAAGGAGCGGTTTGATTCTACATATGAGAACACTTTAACATAATCTTGCATGTAGTCTTGGAATCAGTGATTACATAATGAAGTGTATAAAACTTCTTTAAAATATATGGTGGGAAAACTGGTTGTTTACTTTTTTAATGCATACTTTAGTTGTTATGTTTGAAAATGTGAACTACATTTTCAGGAAAGTTGAAATTAATTTAAAACTATAGTCTCAATTTCTCTAATCCATTCATCTGCCTGATTGGTTTTCTCACACACAAATTCTGGTTGTGCAGTGCATTACTCCACAGAAGTGATGAAGAGACTGATGACCTGTGAAATATTCTGTTCATTTTATATAAAGGAAGCGATAACAAAAGGAAAGGGCAGTTACAATAAAAGAGACAACAGTCTTTAACAGTCTTAAAAACTTTATTAACCTATAGTCTTTCCTCAGTCAGTAATTCCCCTAAAGAACTGTAAAAAAAGTATTCAAATAATATTCTTGGTGTAAGAAAATCTGTTTTATTTAGATCAAATTATTTTTTTAAGATTTAAATCTGAAAATTTATACATCTGAGTTGTTTTTTTTTTAATAACAAGAAGGAGAGATTCTTACAGATAATATAATTTCTCTTCTAAATAAACCAATCTATATATCCAAGCAGATTTATAAGTTAGGTCTCACACTCCCAGTAACTGATCATAAAAATAAAGAAATCTTATTTTATGAGTCGGCAGTGAAATGAAAAATTAATGATTCTATGGCATGTATAAGGGATGATTCACAGGATGATTTGCACAGAGGAATTAAATCTGTGGGGAGAATGACATATACATGCCAATATCATACTATCTCATTACCTTATATATTTACAATTGTGTCCATCTTGATTTTTTCATATACACCCATGCACTTTTCCCAATTTATCTTGCAAAAATAGGAGTAAGGAAATGAATTATAAAATTATTAAAGCAAAGAGTTACTCTCAGGCTTAATTCTGTTATTTATGTGTCTGTCTTGAGCTTGTTTGTGGTCTTACCATAGGACAGCAATCTTGAATACCTTGATGGCCTTCTCACGGTACAGTCACCAAAAACTTTAAGCCTCTGTAGAATACGTCAATGAATAAGACATATTTGTGCAATCAGAAGATAAATGATCCACTGATATCCTGTTTTCTATAGACTGATAAAGTACATGGGCCACCTGAAGGGTCAGGGAGGAATGGTTATATAATGTATGCTGTGAATGTGTCATTATCCAGAAAAACATTAAAAGAGCATTACAGCTGTTTCAGGAAATTCACAGTTCAGGGTGAAATGCACCATATGTCCATCAATACTTAGGCACGACAGGGTGCATTAGGAAAACTATTTAGGTGGTTCCCCATTGTGCCAAGGCTTTTGAAGACATATGGTACTTTTCACCCTTGACTAACATTTCCTTTCATTCATTGTTTTCTGTAGCCACCTTAAACATTCTTTGAGTGTCACTTTCATTTCCAGTTATATGTGTATGTGTGAATGAACGTGTTCATGAGAAAGAGAGGGAGAGGCAGTTACTTAGAAGACTCCCTTAGAAGCCTTCCTTCTCTATTCTCAGAGATTAAGATTGTGTGCAAATTTGGAGATTCTCATTGTTTCGTAGACCAGGAACAAATGAATTTCTGACACTGTACATAGGATACAAACAAAAAGAAGTCTTAGCCTTAAACCAGAAAATAAAATAGAACAATAAAATCTATGTTAATGACTGGAAGGAGATATAACAGAAATTCCAGTCATAGCAGCAGTAATAGTACCAGTACCAATACCAGTACCAGTACTGGTAGTACTAGAATAGTGATAGGAGCATAAGTTGCAACACTAGCAATAAGAGTAACACCATATAACACATGGATATTTTTACTAATGGACTGTAAATACCTAAATCCATGCATAAAGAAACATAATTCTCTGATAAACTGAATGTGTGCTAGATGCCTTTTTAATGTATTAGCAAGTAAGTTCCCTGTCCACGGTTCCAAAATTCTCTTCTATCTTACTGTTGTCATTCTAAGTATATAAGATGTTTACTTGCACTCTAGCAGGGTGGATGAAGATATCTTGCAGAAGTTTTTCCTGAAAAGCAGGGGAAAACCATTTTGTCCAAATGAAGTCACAGAGAATTAAGTACATTCTGAAAAGAACCAAGTGTTTCAAGCCATTTTTGCCATACCCAATTTCCTAAATTCCCATCATATGTGTTCTTGACTGAGATGTTTCCTCCTTAGCTTCTTGTCTAGAATTAATTATGCTTATGGGAGATGGAAACAGCAAAGTCAGTATAATAATTCAGTAGAATTCTGATGGAAGTTAAAGGAGTAAAGTCAGAAAAGGATGCATTAAGCCCAACTGCTTTGAGAACTACAATAGCTTGTTCATCTCTATAAGAAGGTTCTTAATCCCCAAATGCAATACAGAGACATCTTCATGTTCATGTAGTAAGTGCCAAAGACAATGGAAATGCCATATTGAATATTCATGATTTCATTTATTTCTTGCCCTAAGGAGCAAAAATTCCTTCAGTATAAGAGGACTTCACTTCCATAGGAAAACATTAAATGTGATATAAGTTCATAAAATAGGCAATATTCACTTTCCCCTGATGTATTTTATTCTGTTTTCATGAAATTACCAAGTATTTAGGCTAGAGAGAAGAAAAGAATATGCATTAATTATTCATTAAGTGGACTCATAGAACAATTACCCAGGGGAATGACTGAAGTTCAAGCTCTTGCTACCAGAACAATACTAAAATAAAACACAAAGATTTAATGCCAGGCTGAGAGGTGATAGCAAAGTAAACCTGTTATTTGTGGAGATCTCTTCAATCTAGTTTCTGCTATCTGATTTCTGTCATGAATTCTTGCTCTTCTCAAATATCAACATATTATGTCCAAGGAACTTCTTATTAGAAAAAGTGGAAAAAAACATAACACTAAAGAATATATATATACCCAGAATAAGAATAAAAAGAATATAAATACCCAGACTATTATACAAATTAAGGTGGCTGACTTTGGCGAATCAGAGATAGAAATCATAAATCAGGACTGGATATATATTCATTCTTTTGATTTGAAAATATATAGGAATATCAATTAATTGTTTACCAGGGAAAATGGTGACATAAATTTAGAAAAGACAGCCAGAAAAATTAATAGTCCAGAACAAAATTTAAAATATTTAGTAACTGGATCTAAAATGCATGCTGATATGAATAAGAAATGGCTATTTTTTGAATCTTCTACATAATAAAAATCCAAAACACAAAAAAAAAAGAAGAAAAAAGAGAAAAACTATATTTATTGAACATATTTTCAGAAGAACTGCAGCAGCAAAATTTGCTGATTTAGATCAGCTGCATGCACGCATCATGTTCTTAGTTGGCCCATTACATATTTTAAAAAAAATTACTAGATATTACAATTTTTTCTCCAAATTGATTTAGTAAATTATAGCTAAAGCTAGAACAGAAGACAGCTGGGTACAGTATCTTTCCTATTCTTTTCTCCTGTTGTAAGCTGAGCAGTGACTAAAAGCACATTAGGAAGAATGAACTGGATCTAAACACTATTTTGATACACTAACAATCATGTCTGAATCCAAGCTGGCACATGCTTTTAAGAAATGAGCTATTATTGAGCCATACCTGACATACAGGTAGCCAAATCTCTCCTACATATTAGCGATTAAATCATTTATTGAAAATAGTATTAAAGAGCTAAAAAGTGATATTGTCAAAGAAGCAAGTAAAGTGACATGAGGTAGCTCATGTTAAATTCATATCCCTCAAGGAAACTTTCTACAGACTTTGAAAAGTCAAGCATCTTGGACAAAGAACTGAGTATGCTTGCAGTTGCTCTGTGTTCTCAAAGACTTATCTTTCCCGAATGTACCCACTCTCTCTCTCTTCACTAATCTCTTTGACAGATCCTGTGCACCACGAAATTCTGTCTTAAAGGGGTTTGGAAGTTCAGAACTTCACAAAACCCTGTTGGTAGTGCCATGAAAAGGGTTTTATCTGAGGTGAGAGTAAGGGCAAGATACAGGAGAGAGGTACAGAATATCTTACGATGCTGACAATGAGTTCCGAGCCTATAAGGAAACGTGAAATGCTGAAGTCTACATTTCACTTCCACACCAAAGCAGAAACAGACTATTTTGTTTATCCTTACTCTTTCTCACAATCAAAGCTTTTTTCTTAGGTTTGAAGGAGGAAGGAAGATAGTAAGATGAACTTTTTTTTGTCCTCTGCCCTCATATAGCTGCCCTCTCCTTCTGTCCCCACTAGGACATGAATAATATGCATGGAGATTTTTTTTAATCCTTTTAATTCCTCTGTCCTAAATGATTGATGCTGCATACTGGTACCAAGTGTAATGTGCTTAAATGAATGTTCCTTTATATAGAACTTTTTGTTCTTGAGCTGTAGTAAGTCTGCAACTCAATAAAAATGAAAACAAAACCTTTGGTTCCTTTCACTTTCCTTATTTCCTCTTAATTTTCTCCTTCCATCTTTTCTTTTCCTTCCATCTTCCCTTTCTACTTCTTTTTTCCTTTCCTTTTTCCTCCCTCTTTGTCTTTTGCCTTCCTTTTTCCCTTTCCTTGAAAAATCTCTGTACATTGTGGTATAAAATGTTTTTTGTCCATCCTGCAAATTCACCCAGGATTAAATCTTCCAACATTTAAATCACTGGGCAAGATCTAATTTTTCCAATATTTAATCCACTGGAACAGACAAAGAAACTTCATGTATTTAAGATTCTCTTTCATGAAATGACATCCTTCTTCAAGCCCCTGATTTTTTAGGGAAACTAGGGGCTGAAATCTAAGTTTCAACCACCTGAATGTTCCAACTCTTAATATTCTGAGGGGTAGAAAAAGATATACATCAAAGGTCATGTTGGATCTGATAAATCTTTTTCCAAGAAATGTTCCACTGGAACTTTGTCTTTCAATATATAAACTGTATATTTTTGAAAAAGAAAAAAAAAAATATAAAGAAAGGATAAAGTTGATTTCTAATTCCAAACATCTGTATTAATTCAGACACTTTGGATTTTCATCAGATAAATCAGATGGTTTCAGCATCATCTTTAAGAAATCAGAAACAAAATAAAGAAAGAAAAACATCACCATAAATCATATAAAAAAAAATTCATTAAAACCCACCCCTTTGGAGTTCTTGTTCAAATTAATCATCAAATATATTGGTTCCCTGCCTTAACTTCAGACAACCTGGTAATATTTGTTAGGATTTGCATTTTTGATTCTATGACTAGCTAAAACACCAGAATTCTTAAAAGTCTCTGAAGCTTCATGAAACACAAAGAACATATATTTCTTTGATCCATTAGCACTTTTCTCCCAACTCCCTTTGACAAGAAACAGTATATGTTCAGGTACATTGTTTGGGATACAGATGAGATAGGGCTGACTCATGTGGCAATTAAAGGATGTTTTATTGTAAAATCAGCCTCATGGAAGGGTGAGACCTTAAGGTTATTACGTTCAGTGCCATTGATGCTTTCTGGAGGCTGACTTGGACCAGAGACTAGATAGAGTAAAAGGATAAAGTAGGGATTTATTAAAAGGTCCCAATGGGAACACCTGGGCAGCACAAGAGCCCAGCTGGGCTACACCCAAGATGAACCCCAAAATGGTCACAGAATGGACACCTGATCACGAGGTCTCACACTTTTATGTATTCTGGCCCATTAGCATATTGGAGTTAATTGTCCAATTATAGCTTCAGGTTATGAAGCTCCATTCTCCTTGTTTTTTCTTCTCATTTCTTATTCTTATTTCTCATTTTTCTTATTTTTGTTCTTGTACCTGAAAATTGCCCTTGGTATCAAACTAGAAAAGGAATTGTTTTGTCTATCAACTCTTTGAAGAGAACTCAGTAACATTTAATATGAAACCTAAAACTACCCACTAAAACAGAACAGAATCTAAAAAATATAAAAGCTAAACCTAAGGTATCACCATTACATCAGAAAACCATCTTAATTCTAGTTAAAATGTTTTTAATATAATTCTTATCCAATCAACTAGTTCCACAAAGTTCTCTAGCATCTTCATAAACCAGTCCTTAATTGCTAATTTGCTACGTTTTACATGATTCTACTGCAATGCATCTCTTTTATCCAATCATATAACTCTAGAGTCATTGTTGTACCTTCTACTTTAACAACTCGAAAACGAGTTCTATTACCAAACTTTAATATTTTCTACTATTTTGCTTAACATATTTATTTGCTTATATGAGGCATATTTCTGCTTGCTTAAAACATATTTTTTTTAAACTACACATGCTTGTTTCACTTTTGCTGTTCTGAACTCCCAAGCCTTCTCCAAGGCTTTAGGTCAAACATTGTGTCCATCTCTATCTCTCAGCCTGTGTGCTCGAGGTCTTGGGAGCTCTCTGGGCCTACATTTCCCACAGTACACCACTTATCAAGTACAAATGTTTGTGTTAGTATTTTCAAAAGAAAAAGTAATTTGACATGTACATGCATACAGAATCAATCACCCAGAGACAGAGGCTTTACATTCTTATTAAACACAAACACTTTCAGAAAGTCAGACGTGTACGTAAAGGAAGGTTGGAGACATCCTCAGAATTTCTTCCGTTGTGTATTGGCAGGACATAAAGTATCATAAGCTTTAACAGGTAAGACAACAGAGTAAAATGATGGCTGGAGACATCATGGTCACTCAGAGGAAAAGAATCTTAAAGCAGCCTGAAAAACAAATTTGACAATTAAATTTAGGCTAGATAAAAATAAAAATTCATAAATACATACATAAATAACCTTAATCCAAACTGTCAATAAAATCATCATTCCCTTGTCTCCATAATGACCTATTTCTGTTTATGAAATTATTTTTTGTAAATAAATCACACCAAATAAGAAATAGTCAATGCAAATTAACAAAGCAGGATGAATCATCTTTTCAAATTTTTTTGGTAAATTCTTTTAGATTAAACAATGCATCCATCTCATAATTACCAAGCATTAACATCTGCAACGTGTACAGTGGATAAGTATGTAATTTACATTTTATTTAAATATTTTTGATAATGCAGTACTACAAATATCTTTTAAAATTTCTCCCCATCTTATATTATTGGCCCTATTTCATTTCATAAATCTAATGGAGAAGGTATTTCTTCCTTCTTATCATAACCACAAAAATCTTACCCTCACTCCCCACAAAAAAAAAGACAAAAAAGGAAAAAAAATGAAGAATTATATACTCTATTCACAAAAAAGAAAAACAGCACAAAATAGGCAAAAAAGTAACAAAGCATGAATAAGTGAAGCCCTAGAGCCATTCCAAATTCTCCGACTCTTTTATGTGAATACTGTCAAAAGATGCTGAGATTGTTGACACAAAACTGTGTCAAAAGTCATTGAGGTACTTTTAGGCTTCTTGAAAAGCCCCTCAATTTTCTCATTACAATCAAGCTACAAGGTGAATTAAAGAAACTGATATTTCAGTGCCTAGACATTGTGTTTGAACAGAATGCTACCTATTTCCTCTGAGTGGAAATGCCCTGTAGAAATGATTTATTGTAGTAAAGAGTGTCCCCCTTCCATTCTAATGATAATCAAAACAGAATCATATAAATTACCAGAACATGCAGGAAAAAATTCCAAACAGCTCTTGTGATCCCATGTGATACCTTGGCTTGCAAGAATGATTCCAGTAGAGGTCATGATTCTTGTTCTTTATAATGCATATATTTTTTTTAATACCTGCCACAATAAACCCGTGGTTTTCCATCTCTGACTTTTATTAATCTCCTCATTTTCTTGTTTTCTTTTCCCTTTGTCTTTGTGGTTGGCTCTTTGGAGTCATTACTCAGAGCAATACTATGTAACATCAATGAGAGAGCAGGCTGCCTTTTAGTTGTGTCCGTGTCTGTTTAATGGTGCAAGTTCACACTAACTCCCTTGCCTGGGCTTTCATCTTCCTTTAGAGGGTAACAATTCCTGAGGATTAACTCTGTCTGGTCTGTTGAAAGGTGAATCAGACTGCTGATGGCTTTGGCTATACTTTCTTCACTTACAGGAAAGCCTCTGGATTTAAACCACAGCCTCACCTGACAAAAACAACATGTTCCATAAAGCAGCTGGTAATTTGAGGGAAACAGTGAGATTTGGGTGGTAAGTGCTCTGCTTGTTTTCTATATGTGGACTTGAGTTATTCCTTCCTGCAAGAATAGAGGTAGAGGAGCAATAAAGAGCAAAGCTTGGACAAGACAATGAAGGACATCAATAAATTTCTGCTAACAGCTTTGCCCTTTGTCTTCATTGACTTTTGCCTTTTTAACCTGCAGTTAAGCTACATTTGATTGCACATCTTTTGAGCTAGTCCCACTACTGGAGGGTGACACAAAATGTTTCTAGTAATGTTAGGAAATACAGCACAGTGGTTTACAAAAATGCACTTGGGGATTAATTTACTGTCCTTTATGCAAATACTTATTTTGATAACAATGGAATTACAGAACTTGGGTTGTATCTGATCAGCTGATCCAGATACACCTTCCAGATTTATTGAACTTCACTAAGGAGCCTGAGTATTCACTATCCATTCTTGGCTCCTAAGATTATTTGCAGGGAAATATATATACCTGACAACAGTCATTTTGCACTGGTTCCTCATGCAATAGCTCTTCAGATTCCTGACTACAGCCTGGTAGACTGCTATCCCAGGATTTACCCTCAGACTGAGCAGTGCCAGTGAGGCTGAATAAACTCACAGATATTGTCAGGATGTTCTCGGAGCTTTGGTAAATCAGCATAGCTCTCTTGCATGGGTTTACTTGAGTAGCAGTGTTACTGTCCTATTTGTTTGCTGAACTGGAAGATCTCTGTCAAGGATGTCAATAGAAAATTGTTCTTTATTTTACTGGAATGAGTTGTTTGGGGCATAGAATGCATTGTGTAGAATGGGTGATGATAATAGGTGGTGCTAATGACTACAGATCTGAGTATAATGAATGTACAAAACCAGAAAAGCCATATATTCTCTATATTTTTAAAAATCTATAAATTAAGGTTATATGGCTGCACGCATAACTGTTTTTATTGTTATGTTTTGTTTTGTTTCTTTCCTAAATAACTTCTATTATCAGAAGTTATTTACAGGAATAAAAAAGAAAGGCATAAAAGAATTTAGTGTTTCTTCAATGCATCAGGGTTTACTTACAAATAATGCATAGGGAATTTTCTGTGAGAAAAATAAACTAGTTTTTTTGTTCTCTTTCATACATTATGCAAAATTTTTCTCATTTGTTTATCTTTCAGATGTTGTTGAAGATTTCCTGGTTGTGCTTGGTGGATTTGGTTTTTATTTTTATATTTCTGTGAGCTTTTGCTTTTTATTTTTTTAATTTATTTTATTTATTTATGTGCACAGCATGAGCATTTTGCATGAAGTTTCATGGAATGTCTTCAACACACTGCAACTACTGCCTAAGATTTCTCACATGTCTGGGTATCATTGAAGGGGCTTGGTCTTTCCTTACAGTCACCTCAAACTGAAGGCAGTTACTATGGAGTTTGGGATTAACAGGCTTTTTTTTTCCACAGCTTCTAAGCACAGCTAACATATATGTTTTAGTCAAGTATAATTTATTAGGACCAGAACAGAATAAATTATAAAGGCTGGAACTACGCAGTCTGCATTATATAGTACATTAGAGCATAGGACTTTAGCTACCTCTTGGCCATAAAATCTAGAGATTAAGAAGAATACCTCTCACAAAGTTCTGCTAAAACTCCTCCATTTTTCATCCAAGAACTCATTATCTGATATGGAAAAATTTCTCAAAAGGAGCACATAGTTGAAATAAAATTAATATGCTAAATCCCATGTATTGAAATTTCTGAAAGTTTAAAACTAATAAATTGGGTGCAGTTGGCAAGGTTTTGGTAACAGAGAGGCAGAGGCAGGGCAGGATGGGTCTGCAGGGATGGCCTCTGTGGGAAGAGGTCAGTGTCTGGACTGTGCCAGACACAGCCCTGTCCATCTGTCTCCTGCCACAGGAGGCACACGGTGCCGTCTCTGGGAAAACGTATTTCAGAAAAGAAGAGAGGAAGAGGATACAAACAATAAAGAAAATACTGAGGTGAGAGAAAGAGAATGAAAAACTTCATAGCAGGGCACCTATCTCCTGCAGTCTGGGGAGGATTCATGCTGGAGCAGTTGGATATTCACGAAGGAATAATGTTTGATGGAAGGACAATGCAAAAGCAGAGGAACAGGCTGATGAGGAAGGAGAGGCAGAAAGAAACTGCTGTGTACTGACTGTAACACACACACCAAATGCAGAGCCTCGCTGCGCTGCTCAGGGTGGGGAGGTCAGTGAAGAGAAGGACCCAAGAAGAGTTGGGAAAAGACGTTGATTTAAAGTTGATCTGCTTGTTTCTCACTACTCAAGTTGGCAATAAATTAAATTAATTTTTCCCCAGTGACTATGTTTCACCTGTGACAGTGAAATGCACCAATCTCCTTGTCTTTATCTTGAACCAATAGCTTTCTAGTCGTGATTTCTCATGTTCAGTTGAGGAGGAAGTGTGTATGAGCTGTGGTGTGGACATTTGGCTTTTAGCTAAGCCTAACTGGCCACATCTATAAATGACACATAAAATATTGATAAAAAAAGCCTTTCAGATCCTAGCCCATCAGAAGGTTTTATCCATATCAGCGAACACAAAGCATTTAAGTAATTAGAGTAAAGGTAATTGAATAACAGTCACTAAGAGCTATTAATGAGTGTGACAAGATTACTAAATGGGCTTTCAAGGATCATACTGGTTTCTGACTAATACTTGTAGAGTGTAAAAATGACAGTAGAAATAGGATGGAATTAAATAATACTAAGTAAAAGTTCACCTGAAAAAACTAAGACCTCAAAAAACTCTCTAGATACTACCAAGTGGAAACTCCAAAGTCCAAGCCACTCACCAATACAATTAAAAGGGCCAAGGAGCTTCTTGCCTGTGAGAAAAAAAGTAAGTTTGTACAATGTACAGTTCACCATAAAAACAAGAAGTTGAAATCCCAAGTAATTTTTTTTGAGGGTAATTTTTTTAGACTTATATGACGAAAAGAGAATTGAGTTTCTAGAGTGTCTACAAAAATGTGTGCATAGGTGTGTGCCCACATTATACCAGACAGATGCTGTTCAAACGTTGTAGACAAGTGCTATTCATGGACAAGAGGATCAACTGAAGTGGAATTTAACTGACTTGGGCTTGATAGACGTGCATTTAGGCTGGATTTTGCTTATTAGGTCAAAGTACAAGCATGGCAAGCTAAAACCTGTTATGCACAAAGATGCTGACATGAAAACATGGGCATACACATAGACAACCACACACTGCTGTGCACAGACTCAGGCAGGTCATTTAAGACAGAATTCTGGATTTCAAACTTGCTTCAGGTCACACTTCTGTCCTGCAATATATTGTACATAAAATCTGATATCAACAGTAGAGAAAATAGCATAGGTCAAATATTTCGTGATATAGCTCTTTTAAAGAAGAATTCCTAACTATAAATGTGTGATTGATAATGAATAAATGTTGAGGTAACTGTAGGAGATAGCTGAGGAGAATTAAAATTATAAGATTACAATGATATTTCTATTTATTTTCCCAGCAGGATTTGTCAACTTGTTTTCCTTACAAAGGGCTCAAGTAATGATTCTATTATTGTGTTAAATTCCGATTATTTTTTTTTCTTAAAATGCATTAAGTTTCATGAATATTTGTGTGCACACAAATTACATGAATCAGAGAGTCAGGACTACAATCTTGCATCTGCATAAGGCAAAGTCCTATTCTCCAGGACTCAGAAAATCCTTCCTGCTGCCCCTGGCTGTACTTACCCAGCAGCTACAGCATGGGCACACACAGCATGATCCAGATCCTTCATCCTTCTCAAATTAATAAATTCCCACTTTTTTTTTTTTTTTTAGTATTTATAAGCAATTTTGTCATCCTTATTTTGTACAGGAATGTCTACCCTGTTTTAATCTACTAAAACCACTGTAACTATTTATATGCTCTTTCTATGCTTTTCATATGCTGTGTTTCTGACTATATATGAGTTAAATTGAGTGCCAGCATGTCTTCCCTTAACTGCCTAGGGAATGGCCAGCTTTCATGTAAACTTGTTTATGGCAATACCTATGAAGGTATACTTTTCTGAATTGCTTTGATTCAGTAATCAGGCCAAGCTGGGAACAGAAATTATATTTTCTTCAGACTTTATGTCATTTCTTCATTCTGAAAGCGTTGTGTATTATAGGAGAACATTTTTCTCACAATATTTGTATGAATATTGTTTTATACTAAACCAAATGGGGTTAGATAGGAAGAAAGTAACTTAGAATGTGTTGGGATATTTTTCTCTATCTTGTATATCTACTCCATCTGAAAAATACAGATAAACACACACATAGTTTCATAAAAAATATCCTATATATTTTTAGAAGAATTTAATCAATTTTTGTTCATAAATCCATTTTATTTTGCTTGGACATTGTTCTTCTGCATTCCGTCCAATAAATTCAGCTGGATCCTATTTAATAAGATTCCAAGCTTGCCATAATTTTTCTGTCATCATTTTGTCATTAAAATATACCCACCCACAACAGACTGCTATTTTGTTTTTCTTTTCTCTCCCTCCACCCTTAAAAGTGGATGACATAAGTAGAATTGAAAACTGTTTTTTCCTATTTCATCCTTGGACAGTGAAAATTTTAAGGTTAATTAAACACTAAAAAACACTAAACAAAAATATATAAGAAAATAGAGAAGTCTAGATATATAATGGTAAATGGCCTTTACTTACATTACATACTTATTGACAAAAAAATCAATCCAATGATTGTTATTTTGAAAATTTCAATGGCATATCTTATAGTACTTTGAAAGATTTTAAAAACAGAAGACTAATTTTTTTTTTTTGTAACTAAAACAATCAAGCATGGATATATGTGTGTACATAAATATGTATACACACTCAAGTGCATGTTTACGTATATATATATAAATAATATGAATGTGTAGCCTCAGATGCAAACACATGCACACACTTACAGAGATTTTATTGCCAGGATAGATCCATGTATGCCAATATGGCACTAAAGACACTTTGATTTGAGGAAATAAACCTTTCCACATAGGGATGGAATATGAGCAAATCCAGATTTTTCTGAGTTTTACACCATAATTTCTAAATGTTCTTATCAGTATTTCCATGCAGAAAAGAATTAATTAAGTTAATATAATTTAGACTAAAATGTAAAGATTTAAAAAAAAAAACAAATACACTTTTGTGTATTTTAAGAACAAAGCCTTACAGCTTAGATACTGTATTAGAATGCTTCTGGACATGTTTTTCATGTTTATAGCTTTATTTATCTGACCAAATCTGGCCATGGTTTCATGTCATGCTGTTAACAAAGAATGCTTATTCTTCTGGCTATTCTATCTCACTGACTACAGGAGAATCAGTAAATAAATGAAAGGGTCAGACTTAGTAGTCTGGTCATATTAATATTAAATGTTTTGAATTCTGCATTATGCAAAATCTGGATGGTGTTCAGTGTCCTGCAGTCAAAGTAGATAGCGATTTACAAGATCATTTATCAGAGATCTGTACAGACCACAATTAATGTATTTGGTCTAAGCACTTGCTTAGTTCTGTTCCCTTAAATTTGGGGTTAAGTTTCTGAGAATGACATCGCAAATATTTTTATTTATATTGAAAATTGTCTAAAAATGATACAATATTGTCACAAAGCAATTTATTATAACAAGTATACAAATACTTTCAAATCTTTTTATTTCTGCAATTGGCACGACACCTTGTAGAGGAGTCTGCAGTGGTGATTGTGCTGACAATCTGTATTTAAGCTTTCTGCATTTAATCTGCTTTTATTGAGAAAACCTTAATTTGGAATTTATATGTGAAAGTTCCAGGCATTTTTTTTTGTTTAATCTTCACATTTATACAATATTACTTCTCAAGCTTGCACAAAAACAACTTTATGATATGCCATAAACACGCACTAAAGACTTCAGTTTTATAAGTTTCTCAAAGAAAATAATTTTTAATTGTATTATCTGTTTTACTGTGGAGCAAAACTGCCCTTGAGAAAGTGATTTGAATGTATGTTTCTGAGTCCAAAATAAATATGTGTGAAGGAAATGTATCAAACATATAAACTATAGCTAAGTGGTAAGAGATTTAATGTTACCATTCAGTAATAACATTCTAAAATGTTTTAAAAATATTGCTGACCTACCAATTATTCACAGAACCACAGGATTGTATGGTATCTTTTTGTCAGTTGCTGTAAAGTTCAGTGGGAAGACAGTAGCTTCGAAAGAAATAAAATATTTTTCAGCCCCTATATTTTGAAGCTCTCACAGACTTTTTACCATCTTCTTTTAGAGCAATTATTTTTCTTTATAACAAGGTGAAAAGACTAAGGCACACAGTGGTTCCCGAGTCATAAAAATACTCGAGTGCACTGTTAGGTCCTAGCCATAAAATTACCTCTAAATCATAACACGTTACAGTGTCATTCTCAGCAATCCGCAGACAGAAATTGGAAGGACAAAAATAAACTTCATACTAATTTCAGTGTCCTGAACCATTTAACTTGTAGTCAAATTCTCTTATTTTTCTCTTTGAAATGTCTATTTATCTCCAGTTGAGACACAAATTTATTGTTATCCCTTTTATTGCTTCTTCTGCCCACATCTCAAGTAAGATATCATTGTGAAAAAGCAACAGATGCAGAAGAAAAAAGCCACATTCTTGTAAGACAAAGCTGACATATCCACCTACTGTGATCTATTACACATTAAAGCTTCCTAAATTCACTATCCAGTGTGTAAAAGCTAATTTAATAAAGTGAATTACCAGCCAATACTTATCAAATCCACTCAACATGCATAGAGTCATTGCAGCTGTGATGGAGATAGACACAGGGAGAATATATATATATAAATATATATCTCAGCTGGTGACTGTATTGAGTTTTTTACTGGTATCTATTTATAAATATCTGATCAGGGCACTTTATATGTGCAAATAGATCGAAAAACACTTTGCAGTACAACATTAAATAGTAAATTAAAGAATTCTGACTTTAAAATTTAGAGCTAATACAGATTTTACAGCTCTACTTTTCTCCAACAGCAGCCTTTTCCTGGCTTTTAGTATAAGGGTCATAACCCAGGTATTTGCTTCTCAAGAATTCCTTGATCATAGGTTTAGTTGAGCTTGCAAGGCTAGAAAGTGGCCACAACATTTTCACAGATTTTGTTGAGGGGCTCCTCAGTCTGTCTCTCTAGAACGGACTAGAATATTTTTTTTTTAACTTTTGGAAAAAAAATGTTAATAAAATAAAATTATTATAAGTTTATTGTTCACAGTAAAAGAGAGAAAAATATGCTATGTATTAACACTGGAAAGTGACGTGGTATGAAAATTAATGAACTGACACTATTTTACCAGTGCTTTTCAGGACATATTTTTGGTTTATTTATTTTGGCTTCTAAACAAGTAAGAAGGCTAGGGTACAAACAAGCTTATGACAGATGGCAGGAGAAAGCATCTGTTTTCAGAAATATGATTTCAACCACATTACAAAAAGATATTTTCTGCATATATGTGAGGCCTCTAAATTGTAAAGTAATTACGAAGCTTAACATTAATTTGTACCTTTTCCATGATGTTGGATTGTGGCTTTGTGGTTTCCTTGATTCTTTTGGACAAATCTCATCTTACAATTAAAAGCTTCTTATCTGATATTTACAGATTTCAAATTCACTCTATGCTGTGCTCTCTATAAAAAGATAGAAGACAATCATTAATGAATTTTAAATGACTAATTGACTGAAATGAGCAGTCAGTAAAAATGATTATTTTACATGAAACTGTTACCTAGACTTGTAAAATGCTTATTCAGCTGCTGAGATGGTGGATAACAAGCACAGATCAGAGAAATGCTATGAATACAGAAAATCACAATAAAACAGAATGTGAGTTCAAAGAGCTGACCCAGATGAACATTCTAGTTTAGTTTTAAAAACTGCCTGATTAGACGATTGTACTGATAGTTATAAGGTCAGAAAAAAATGGAAAAAAAGCCCCTTGAAATTATCTGTAAAGTTTCTACTGTAGTAATAAATTAAATCATATATAAAATTGCTTTTATCATGCTAAGCATTTTCTACTCTGTGAACTGCTTTAAGGCAGATCATTGAGGTCATTTCTTACCACCACAGGCAGGATGCTTGTCTTATAAATATTTTGCACTCTAAAGCAACTGGGAATTATTGAGAGTGACATTACTTTCTCCAGCTTGTGCTGGAATAAGAGCAGTAACACTCCATGGCAATCAGTTAGGATTACACCTACCCTGTATGTGGTTATGGACAACAGCAGGAAGACTTCATGGCCTATGTCTACACTTCAGGCTGGTGAAGTGCCTGAAGAAGTGTTTTCCCTCCCTAACATTATTCCAGTTCTGATACACAGCTGAGCTGCAGCATCACTGCAGCTCCAATTCTTTTTCTCCATGTCACTCATTCCTTCTGAAGCTTTTTCACGTGCTCATCCTGCTGCCTGACCCAAACATACTGCAGGCAGTTGATCTGTTTGTCAGATTTCAGTGGCCAGCACACAGGTACCTAGTCTTACTAGTCCTGGGCAAGTGTTTCCTGGGGAGTATTTTCTTTATCATCACGTGTTGTACTAGAAATGTCTTGACAAAGAGAAATTTGTGCTGTGACTTACAAGTGGGTGAGTCCAGTTTCTTTGCTTTGGAAACCCATTCTTATGTTGACAGTGTATTTTTCTCATTCAAAAACTTTGTTTACAAAGCATGCATGCTATAAATATAACAAATAAAATATAAATATGTAAAATTAGAATTCATCCATTTGCCTGCTTCATCTGATTACTAGTTATTTTTCTTTGTTATACCTATATTTGTCTCTCTTTTTCAGTTAAAAATCTGACATATTTAGGCATCAGAAAAAAAGCATTTTGCTTTTCAAATAGAGAAGATGGTTCTCTGGAATATATAACCATTAATTTGGGTAATTTCTAAGAGTGTTAATGGATACTTATATGTTGAAGCCTGAAATTTAGGTCATGTGAAACAAAGATTTTTTGAAGCATAATAAAAATAGAAATAACTTCCTATGACTACATAACAACCATTTTGCAAAGAATCCCAATATGTTTGTACTGAATAGAATTTGGGATGCAGTTTAAAAACAGTGTCAGAGAAATTTTATACTTGCTTGATGACTTCTCACAAACAATGTGGCTACTATAGTGTTTCCTTAGAGTTTTCACCCTTAAATATGTGCAATGACTTTGTACCCTGTGAATGTCTTCTGACTACCATGTCTGTTTCTGTTTAAAAAAAAAAAGAAAAAAAAGAAAAAAATTGAAAATCTGATTAGTGTTTTACATAGGATATCCTAAAGCTTTTATAAAAATCCTATTCTGTAAGGCAAACTTATAAGCAGAATCACACTGACATTATTTTGGCTTAAAATGGATAGCAAAAACAGCCCACAGTGGAATATTATTGGGTTGATTCAAGTTCTTTTATGTCTTTCTAAATATTTTCTGACTACATTTTTGGATTTCTTGTTTTCAAGGCTGATGAATAGAGCCAAAATCCAATTTCCATACATGTCTTAAAGAGAGCCTTATTAGAAGCAGTTATTGTTGATGCAATTTCCATGTTGAAAGTATGTAATACTTACCAAATTGTACACAGCATTTTAGATTCTGTCTCAGAGCTATTATAATGTTATCTTAAAAAGTTAGGCTCTTAACCACTAGATGTAAAAAACAGTTTTCAAATTTCTTATTGTGTTTTCAGTACTAGGACTCAGATTTTCTTTTGTTATTTTGTCTACATTTAGTTAGCTACCTTCTCACTGAGAAAGGAACATTTCATTGATTCTTTAAGCTTAGTGGAATCTTGCAGAAGTAGAAAAATGCATAACTAAAAAAGAACCTTCCATACTTTCCAGAGAGTGGTTGCTAAGGACACAGTGTTTTGTATAAGTACTTAAAGCATTGCTTGGAGTCAGGCCTGGGGGTTTTTTGGGTGTTGAGTTGTGCTGATTTTGGATGAGGTAGTGTTAATTTTCCTCATGGTAGCTAGTATGGGCCTACATTTTGGATTTGTACTGAAAGTAGTGTTGGTAATATGGGGACTTTTTAGTTACTGCTGGGCTTGCACAGGCTCAAGGCCTTTTCTGCTCCCCACCCCACCAGAAAGGAGGCTTTGGGTGCATAAGATGTTGAAAGGGGACACAGCAGGGACAGCCAATCCCTAATGGACCAAGGGATTTTCCAATCATATGTTGTGCTCACTAATAAAACTGAGGAGAAGCTTTTCCATGGAGCTGCTGCTCAAGAATGTCTGGGCATCAGTAGGTTACTGGCGAGGAATTGTTTTCATTTGCATAGCTTATTTTTCTCTGGTTTTATTTATTTCTTGCTGTTACTGTCTTTTTCATTACAATTTATCCTTATCAATATTACTATTGTGGTGGTGGTGATGATTTTTCTAATTTCAATTTTTAAGCAGTTCTTATCTCAACTCATGAATGTTTTCACATTTACCTTTCCAGGTCTCTTACCCCCATCCCACTGTGAGAAGAGTGCATGAATTTCTGTGTAGCACTTACTTGCTGGATGGAGTTAAGCTTCAACCTGGGTATTTATTTATATTTTCAGCTGTTTACTAACACTGATGACACTGAGAGTTGTTGATGCTCAGCATTTCTGAAAACCAGGTCAGGCATATTCAAATCCTTAAATGTAGCTTTGCTTGTCTAATGCTGACTGTTAGCTGAGCTTTACAAAAATATATTTACTTCTGAAATTTCCTGCCAGATTGTTTCAAAGCTCCAAACTTTTGAGAGGGAAAATATGAACATTTTTGGTAGCTCAGTAAAGGACATGGGAAGGTTGCCATCAACACAACTTTGTCAGGAGCTTGTTAATATCTATTTTTTTCTTTCTTGACACCACAGATGTTAGACCTAACCTTTTCTTTATTTTCCAGCAGTGCTCTAACTTCATCATGCAAAAAAAATCACAGGTTCTCTGAAATCTGAGACCTTCACAGGAATCTGTAACTTCAGTCTTTATCTCAGGGTAATGCCTCATAATGTCTTAATTAATATAAATAGAAAAGTTTCTCTTGGCTTCACTGGAAAAGGAGTAGATCCTTTAGAACTTTTTCACCAGACTTCTAAATTGAGAAACACCATTTTCTTTACTATATCCTTACAGCAATAAGTAATTGTATTAAGTTCATGAGCAAATCCATATTAATTCAGACGAAGGAAATGGGGAATGAGTGCTTCATCTGTGATCTCATTGATTGAGAATGGAAGAGCCAGCTGGGTTAGGAAAGTAATTGATTGGAACACTGTCGGTGTACATTTTGTTATGTGGGTCAGTGGAGACAAGAGTGTTGTCACTCACTTTGTTTGCTTAGGCATAGTACACCCTCTAAATGGCATTAGCACTCAAACCCCCTTATAGAGTCTATTCTTATCCAAGACAGCAGTAGCTCCAGTCACCAGCCTGCCCAGACCTCCAACTATTCATTAATATTTCTGGCATTGCTATTGGCTAATTAACTTTCCATGCCTGGTAGTATTAAATGTAAACTCCCAGTATCTGACCATCCTTTTGAGGACAGGCTTTTATATTCAGCATATGCACAGCATCATTGCTACTTGACCTTCTTTAGAGAAAATGAAAACATGAAAGTTAGCACATCAGATAGCATAAAATTTGGTGCTGATGATTATTCTATTAGGACATTATGTCTCACTGTACCAGTGGTTGAAATTTTTCACTCTAGATTTTTGAAGCAGATTCGTAACTCTCAACTAAAGATGAGTCCTTGAATTACTAGAAGATATGCAATGTGGCTAGATCAGGTCCCATTATGTTGTTAACTTTGAGAGTTAGAAAAAAAATAAAGTTCCTTCCTTCTCTTTCAAAATTGTTCATGTTAATATATCTGTTTCTCTATCAAAGACTTGTAATTATGAATTACTTACAGTTTCTTCCTATTGGTTATGTGTTAAAATTTGGTTTCGTATTCACCTGTTTCAGATGACTCTCATGGTCCACTGTCATCTAGATCAGGCAAGAACTCAGGCTTACTCTATTAGATAATTTTTCCTGACACTATCACACGTTTTGCCACACACTTTGTGTATGCCTTTGCTGTTTCTGCAGTGAATTTCATGCTAATTTTGTTAAACTTTTTTAATGCAAAGATTTTACATTGGTCAGTAGAGTATGGGGAAGGTAGAGGGTGGGCATTGATCTTCAATTAAGTCTCATAGATTTTACTCAGAGAGTTATATTATAAAGTGCAGAAATCAGTTGACCATCTCCTCTTGCAAGTTTACTCTGGATTTGTGGCATATATGTTTATAGTTAAATCAGTTATTATTATCTAAATTTGAGTTATTCAAATCTATAACTTTGAACAAAGACATGTCTGTACTGTAAGTTTAAGAAGACTGGCAAGAAGAACTAAACTCTTGGGTAGGTTATTACATCCAAATATTATGACAGAATGGAATATGATCCTGCTTTCTAAGTCATGGAAGAATTTTAGCTTTTATGCATGTTTTCCCTTGCTTTGTTTTCTGATTGAAACTCCCACTCAGAAGGCTGACTGAGGCCTGCTGCTGGCTCTCCAGTCACATGGAATGCATATCAAATTCAAATAAAGACTCTCTTCTAGACCTACAAACCTGGCTGTGGGAGTAAACAGGATTGCTGATGACAGGCTTGGGCAGCTTTACTGAAATTTAGCCAAAAGCAAGCCCCGGAGTCTCAGAATCCCTGCAGAACCACCATCTTCAGTTTCCTCTGTAGTGTAACACTCAGGTCTCTCCAAGGAGTGCAATATGTATCTCTTGATTATGTAACAGACTTGATATACAAGTACCAGACTGAAGGAAATCAACTTCTGCTGCAGAGACTTTCTATCTGCTTCCTTTTGGTGATGGTGCTTAAGTGAAGCAGATCTATACTCTTAGTCTGAATTTTTAAATGAAATCACTGCACTACAGTCTTCTTTCACCCTGTTAATGTCCTACTCTGGTAGCTCCATATTAGCAGGTAAACATCAATAAACACTTTAGATCATACTTAAGATGACTTTGTCTTCTTTTAATCTAGAGAGCTACTATCTCTATTCTCTCCCCTTTTCCTCTCTCCCCTCTTCTCCCTCATTTGTTACCCACCCTGCTACACAAGTAACACTGAGTTCATCTTTTTGCAAGTATAAGAATTAAACAAAGCTCTAAAGATTCAAAGCGTTATTAAGACGCCTTTGATCTTAGCCAATGTATGATCTCTGAGAGTTGCTCCTTGTATTTTACAGATATGCTCCACCCATTTCTACAGAATCATTATTTCAAATGAGAAGCCAATTTACGGCCAGAGCATGAAATTACAGATGGTACACACAGAGGCAGCTCACTAGGACAGTGAAGCAACAGGAGATGATTAAGTAATAGCAGTTTGTCAGATGTGTAAACTATTGAAAATTGAAGTTCTCTTGCAGTGCTCACCCTGTATAAAGTTTTCCAATACCATTATATGGATATACAACTGCCATAGTCCTCCTTGGCACCACAACCTGTCCCCTGTTAGAAAAGAAAACAATTTTATGCAATCCTTTTTTTAAAACTTACATAAAAAGATGCTTTACAGATAAGCACAAGAAATGTGATCTGTAGAAGAAGTAAAATCCAATATGTAGTTCACAGGTACACAAAGCATTTGCTTACACACCAGTGTTTAGAGAGACACTGGTGAAAGGAGGTTACAGAGATTATAAATTAAAAAGTAACTAACCACGTACTTTAAAAATGTGCATTACTTTCAAACCCAGTAGTGATATATTCCCTTGGGAATAAAGTCAGGTGTGAAGTTTAAAATTGCACAAGTATCACTGAATTTGATATGAGTGGATATATGATGCATAAAGTTTGGAAAATACATCTTCTTAAAATAAGGCATTGGTACTTCTATTATCTGCTCTTTTGCTTATATTAATCTTCACATCAGACGTGCTCATAAATACTAGTTCTCCTTGTTTTAAAGAAAAGCTGTCTTTTTTGCTCATTTGTCATAAGAATTATGATTCTTGAATTTTTTTATTTCATTACAATCTTACTTTTCTAGTTTGATTTTCACCATGTACCATCTCCTTTATAATTTAAATAATTATAAAACCAAAATGGACTTATGAGGAAAGTGAGAAAATCTATTTTGATTGTTAAAATTTTCTTTCCAGTACGATCACCAACTAGCAGAATCCTAAAATTGCATTCCTTCCATCTCATTCTCTTGTCCCAAGTATATGCTGCAGCAGGTACAGAAAAATTGTGTAAAGGACCAGACAGAACATGGAGACCATCAACATAAAAACTTTAAAATGTAAGCAATAAGTTTTATTAAATTAAAAAATATATATTTATTTTTA
>VZTB01002330.1:66522-87458 GCA_013397245.1 Thryothorus ludovicianus
ATTTTTATAAGGAGATCCTACTTTTATTCACTGCAAGTACAGGTATCCCTCATTAGGGACTTTAGAATTATTGCTTATTAAAAATATAACTATTTGTAACAATTTTACCTCTGCTTTTAGATAGTGCAGGTAGTGGAGGACAAAAACCAGTGCTTGTTCATAAACCCTGGCACTATAAACATTTAAGGTTGTGTGATACAACCTCCATTACTAGTTTTGTGATCTTAGTTATCCTCACCTTCTCTTTTTTGTTATAAAATGATATAAATTACTGTCCCGACTCACAGTGTGTATTTCAACTTGTCTGAACATGTGAACATATTGAAGATGCCAGAAGTGAAAGGTAGAAACCACATATTCAATGACTGAGTACATGAGGCTGAATAAATGGAAAGGTTTGTGTTCCGCTCTTCCTCCATGGCAGAGAATTCGCATTTTCACAGAAAAACCAAGCAAAATATTGGCAATTTACAATCTGACCAAACAGGTACAGCAAGTTTTAACTGATTTCCCATCATTCAGGTTGTCCATCCATTTGTAAAGCTCAGGACAATGCTATTGTACATTGTAGAAAGAAAGCCTATGCCCTAGGTTATTGAACTTTTGAAAACTGTTATTGGCAAAGTGACATTAATCATTTGATGATAACGTCAAACTCCTAAGAATGCTCTTTCCTACACTCCTTCTGTTTAGGAGGATACAGAATGGCAACTGGTAAGACTAGAAAGCACCTGTGGAGGTCAATAAAAAATTCTCTCTTTTTGTACTTACAGAAGTTGCTTACTGGTTTCTTGTATCCAGTCAGTATTACAGAGTAAAAATATATTAATATTTATCATTCAAAACTACCATGATTTTTTTCTTAAAACCTAATTTATGCATCATATATTTTAATTTTAAACATCAATATTAAAATTAATGTATAAATTATCTTTCCTTCTTTCATCTTGTAAATTTTTCCTCAGTGCAGTGTGCTGTACTCAAGGTCTGTGCTTGGCAGTGGAGTAGTGCCTATGTCTGGTAGGAAGAGTGACAGATTGAATGCAGACTAGGATTGGATTATCATGCAGTGTAGCTCCAGTCTTATGCTGCAGTTCTTGAGTTGTATAATGCAAAATCAAAACTTTTGCCAACTGAGCTTTATAGTGTGTATTTTTCATTGTACACATAGCTGTGGTATTTGGAAAATCTAGTCATAAGCCATGTACTGAAACTGCATTTGTAAAAAGCCAGAGATTAAATTTGGCTAAACCTGATAAGAAGTGATGAGAAGATACAAATGCTCATTATCAGTAGAGAGAAACTATACATGTGTGGGGGTTTTCATACTTGCACATTCATTTGACTAAAGACTGTCACAAAATAAAACAATGACTTTAACAGCCCTATTGTTTATTACCATGTATTTCTTAATCAAAACAAGTATAGATAGAAAACTGGTCTGTATGAAGTCTTCTTATTAACTTTTTCTTAAATCCACACTCAACAGCTTAAAACAAGTGCTCTGGAAAGACACTGGCCTGGGTGTCCGACATGCCCTTAGTAATTTCCTTCCAAGTATTGTAAAATACTCAACTCCAGCAGAAGAGTTTTGATTTTCTTTCAACCATTGTTTTCAAGGGTAACAGGCTAAAGTTTAGCACTTTACTCTGGATTCTGTTCAGTTGGCCCACAGCCACCTAAAGTTCCACTTTCCAATCAGTTGTGATCTAGTACATGAGAATAAGCCATGTAGTTCAAGATGAAATAAAATCTATAAACTTACTACTGGTCAGAATTTTGATTTAATCAATATGACAAAATATATTATTTACTCTGAAAAAATATATGGGCAGAGAAATAGCCCAGGTTTCCTAGTTAATAAAATACAAGATGAATTGTTTCATACACTATTTATTCATACATAAAATCAAATCCTTTCATTCACTCTTTTATGAGATTTTTCTGTAAAATTCAGATATCTTTTAAAAAATTAAAATTATTTCCTTTAGATGACTTTGTCATGCTTCATGACTTGTAAACATGTAAAGACTTTGCTTACTGAAGTCACAGGTAAATAACACATACATTAACGTATATTCATATTCGAGAAGTTTACAAGAGATTGTATAAATATATTTATGACTAAATTTCAGGTTAAGAAGTCAATATGAATTGTGAAATAACATGTCAGATTTTTCTATGGATGTTAAGTATATGCAGAAACTTCATGGATTTTCAATTTTGTGGAGAATCAGAATATAAAGAAATTTATGAAAACATAAGATCAAGTTAAAAAGGAAAATGTATGTTCATAAAGACAATGATTTTAAGAGTTCTTACTGGAAATTAGAATTGCTTCATTTTCTTCCTCTGTCTATTTTAAAGTGATGAAGCCAGTATCTTCACAGGTAGTCCTTAAAGATAACCCCCTACTTACTGGCAAGTATTTAATTAATGTGATAAATGCTTATTCACAATACATTTCCTTGAAAAGCATTGTCTGGAAGAGAGAAGAAACAGGAGAAACAAGAAAAGAGAAAAAAAGATAGTCTTGTTTTTACCATAGCAACGATGATTAATTTTTCTGTTTTTGTGTTCAGACTGCTATTGGAGAAATCTAAGGAGGTCTCCTTTACAGCTATAGAGTTCTCTTAGCTGTAGGACTAATAGACAAAAGGACTAGATGAGCATGGACACCTCAATTAGTTACCTTGTCCTTTCTTTTAATTCTAGAAATTAAAAAAATCCCCATATCAGAGCTGAAAAGCCAAAATTCAAGAGACAATACTTCAGACTTTGATTCCATATGTGCCACAAACGTGGTAAATACTTTGTAACAACACTCTCTGCTCCTTCTCTGTTAAAATTCATCTGCAGTTCTCCTAGAACCTTAGGTTTCAGCATCTGGCCAGCACCTCAAGACAGGCCACAGGAAAATGTCTGCATCAAAACACTGAAATGGACGTCCAAGGACTCAGTCTATACTTGAACTGGGATTGGAAAACTTTAATACATCAGAAGATTATAATAGCTCTGCACAGCATCTTGAAATGTTACCTGAAGGGTTACAAAACTCCTAATCTCAAAACTGAGGAGCAAGATGTAAACAGGAGGTACAGGGATAGGCAAGATATATATTGGAGCAAGAATATACTGGGTATTAATAACTTTGCTTTGTGTTCTCTTCAAATCAGATGGTTATTTTTCATTCTCAAACATAGGCACTAGGCAGTATCTCTTCTGTAAAAATCATAGTAATTTCCATTTTTCTCAATATCTTGAAATTTCAGACAAATTGTTTTTCTTAGGCTAGGTGTTTGGAAATTATTTTCTTGAAGAGATGTGAGGGAATTGAATAAGGTTTTCACATTAAAGTATATTATTTTCTTCCAGTATGCTATGCTTACACATGATTAAAGGTAATGTTTAATTTGGCTTTTCTAAAAATATATTTATTTCAGAGTTGTTCTTACAAACNCTTACAAACATTATTTCAATAAAAACATATAACCAAAATTCTTTTTCAAAGGTAGAACATCATACAACAGTGAAATTTTATTAATTTATTAATTTTTAAGTTATTAGGAAACCTATGGAAAATTAGATATGGGGCTGATTTAAAAATATTTTTTTTATATATTTATTTTGCCAATTAAATAAAATTTTCAAAAAGCTCTATTCTTCTTTAATGTGAGCATACCATAGAAGTCATTCTTTAGTCAGTCAGCAATGGAAATCTAGTGCAAAATATTATTGCAAACACTGTTAAATATCTGGGTAGAAGTCCATCCTTCTCTATTGTTTTTCAATATTTCCAGATGTGTCAAAAATCCTGTTTGCATCCATACCAGCTCTGTTGTTAAAGCACAGTCTGTTTGATGTGTGTAATATATTCAATGGTCCAGAATTCCCAGGTATGTAGAATCTGCCAGTGGCACATTCTGGTGCATCCAGGATCTCAGATGTGCTGTTGGTGCCTTGCAATCACTTGCAGTTGAACAGAGAACACCAACAGAGCCTGTCCCGTTCACTGTCAAATCTGTCTCACAAACAACTTATCCCAGCAGCACGAAAGAGTGGGAACGCATCAAAAGCTTTTAAGAAATGAGTTAAGAAGTTCAATTCTATCTAAGACATTCAGAGTGGTAAGACAGCACAAAGGTTGATAAAGTTAAAATCTTTTTGTTTTCTAAAGAAGTCTCACATTGCTACAGACGTGGCAAAATTGTGCTGATCCAAACCATTTTGCATGCCAAGCTACAGCAGGTTCTACCACCAACCTGTTGCCTGAACACTTTAAAATTTCTCTCAGCCAAACTTCTCATGCAATTTCAAGCTTAATTTAACACATCTTACAAACAGACTTAATAAAAGAATGGCATATCCCACAGCAAACAGAGCTGAGATTATGTTGTGTGATTGTCGTTTACCTAAGTAAATTTACTGTGGCTCTCTGGTTCCTACTTTAAACTATTGAGGACTGTTGTAATTAGGTCATGTTTTAAATCTTCCTTTTCCTTATTCTCAAGCCTGATAAGGCAACAACAGCTCTAAACACTGGGCTTTGCTTTTCCTTTGCTGACTAATCTACTGTCATTGCAATATTTAATTTTTTATTTGCTTCTGCTGTTCTCCTTTCTCAGTATTTACCTACAGGCTTTCCCTGAAACTAAATCATGATTAATTTAAGAACTTTACAGAGACTCAGCCTTCCAAGTAAGAAACATTAAGTAATTTTTAAGCAGCCATATCTTCAATAAATCTCAGAAGATTCAGGAATGAGCAGCAAAATAGCAAGGACAGATGTTAAGTGATGTTCAAAGCAATAATTGTACAATGGTCCTTCTGCAGTATGTATTGACTGCTGAAAGACTTTTGCAAGTCTTCCAAACTTAAAAATTTGTCCTACTGGTGGGTGGGTATTTTTTCAATGAATATAGGAAAAGTTCCCTGAAATTGGGTCTTAAAGAGGCACATCACAGATTCTTTCTAGTTGCTGGTTTCTACCTTTTCAGAGAGAATATAATATGTCAATGATGCTGTGAAACACACCTGAAGCTGTAAATTAAAACTAATTGCATAAATAAAGTATATTAACAAAATATTTCTGCTTTAATATGCTGTTGAATTGGAACACCAAGTTTTTAACAACCACCTATTGGATCACTTTTCCATTATGAAGTAAAACATTTCAGGACAGATATAAATCCTGTGATGTAGTTCCACCTCTGACTCTGAAACTTTTGGGACTCTTAAAGTAATTAATCCATAAAGGCCATCATGATGGTAATTTTATTTATGTATTAATATTTTAAACTTACACTTCTATGGAAATGAATGGATATAAGCTATAAGAAATGGCTTTACTTGGCATAATGGAGAAATAAACCTGAGAACAGGAATGCCAGAGGACATTGAAATTGAATATTCAGATATGTATTTGTCTGGAAAACAAAGTCAATGTAAGTATTTCATATATGATTTAAAATGCTCAGCAAGTTTTAATTTCATTGCAAATTTAGAAGGAAAGGCTTGCATGCTGTGATATTTTCATATTTAAATTAAAACAAAGAAAAAAAGTGCAACTTTCAAATAATATTTTTTTAGGTCTCAAAATCTTATTTGAAGATTTTCAAACCTAAATAAAAACCCCTCAAGACATCCAAAGCAACAATACCAGTTACAGAACTCTCATATGGACGAAACTAAATTACAGGATGTAGAATGTATCTTTGGAAATTATCTGTGATCTTGACAGAATTCTTGGAGTATTATTTGGAGTGTTGTGGTAGATCCTGAACCCCTAAGAAAACTGAGAAAAGGAAATGTTTGTGTTAACATTAAACTTTCTGCTCTGCTAAAAAAGTCTGTTTTGATATAAAAGATTTTCTTCACTGTGGGAACAAGTTCTTTTTATTTAGAGTTCCTTTTGTTATCTTGGTACAATAGAAATATAACACAGCAATGTAGAAATTACACAAACAGGTAGGAAGCTTCACAAGGGAAGCCAGAGTGAACTCAGTAACTGCCTCTGTGATTCCTTATGAATGGAATGCCTTGTCTGTACCCTGCCCTAAGGTTTGATATTTCAATTTAGGGGCTGTGCTATTCTATATCTTTATGTGCTATTATCAATTCCCACGGCCTTCTCTTAAAACTTAAAAGTGTTCATAGGACCTAACTGTTGTCAAAACAACAGGAAATAAGACCATTTAGGATGATTTTTTTTAAGACCAGTTACTTGAATGAATAATTCAAAATCTTAACATATTTTCTCAGTATAGATCAAAAAAACAAAAGTACAAATGTCAGTGCAAGATAATGAGGGACTTCTCTAATGGCAGTAATTCTCTACCACAGGAAAAGATTTTGTGAATAAGATTCCCGAATCAGAGGGAGGAAATGAACAGCAGGAGGGGGAAGAAATAGCAGTGGCAGCAAAAAGTACAATCTTCCTCAGAGAGAAAACTTGTAATAAAATATATTTTCAGTATAATAAATCTGAATGACAAAGAATCAAATAATATCTGTACAAAACAGTTTAGAGAGAAAAGAATTTTTTATATCTAGAATTTTTTATATCAGGTCAGAGTGATACAATATATAGAACTACCTCACAGAGAGAATGGGAGAGACAAAGACTGAGGAATAGAGACAAGCATCATTAAACCATTCATGCTGCAGAGTTGTTCAGCAGTTCACTAATATTGGTAACTAGTTCTAATATATGACACTCTGCAAATTGAAAAGGTAGAAATTCCTCATAAGTTCATAAAGTAGTGATGAACAGATTGAATATTAGAATTATCTGACATGTTAGTAGGAAATTCTGAGCTACATATGAGAAGTTAATATAATGCTAGTAAGCTGTCAGGAGGCAAGATGAGTCAAGGGGAAACAAAGAAGAGCAGGGAAGATAAAGAAACCAGACAAATCCTCTAGGTAAGCACCTAGATAATAATTCTGAACCAAATGAAGCCAATTCAGAGCCCTCCTTGGAACTTCTACCTACTTGCAAATTTCTTAGTAGAGAAAAATTTAGCCAGATTAACATCTTAAAGCAAGCTCTTTGCAAATAATTACTGATTATTACACTGTAATAATATAACGAAAAGGCTCATGTATTTCTCATTAAAAAGAAATAGTATAAGTTGAAAATCAGCTAGTCATCTCTAACAAGATACTTCTATACCTGAGTTCTACTGTTGATCTATCAAAACAGAGAAAAAGAGCACATTTTTATTATAGCAAACAACTCATCTACCAAAAGAACAGCCAGCTATTTTTGATTACTAGAATTCCATCTCCATTTATATATAGGCTCTGTTTGTTCTACAATGCTTTTGATTAATTAAATTTGTGCAGAATGATTAATTGATAAATCATTTTTTTGGTTATTGCAAACTCTCTCTGGATATTTATTTTTATAATTATCTTTATGGAATAATCATCTTTAAATTTCAATGCATTAATTAACTATGAAAAGCAATTGAATCCTTTACCTTATCTTTTTACCATGAGTTCATTGAGATGTGTTATCAGACATAATTATAAGTAAAAAGGATGACTTATCTTAGTTTAAAAAATTCATAAGAAATATACCTTTGTATTACAATATAAAAAGGGCACACAAAGATTCAGCCATATGCTAAAGCACCAGTGCTGGTGTCCACAACTGGACACGCAGATGACAAAGGAAAAGGTCCCCAATGAGATGGCAATATCCTCTGGCTTCTCAGAGAGTTACACGGATAAAAGCACATTGACAAATTGGACTCTGCCTGAAGAATTGCTTTCAGAATGTGGTTTCACACCTTTTCACCTTTATTTCACTTCTACACTTCTTTGAATGGCAAATAGCACCTGGCCTAGAGCTACCTGTAATGTATTTATATCCCAGATCTGCCCAAATGATCAGTAAGACAATGAAAATGTATACAAGTTTACAATTGATTGAAGTCAATTAGATATCTTAATTTATTAAGAGATTCATAGAGTTGACTCAGAATGGTGTAGAATCTGGATTTGGGAATAGTATTTCTTTTTCTCTATACAGCATTGAATGCAAAAGTATATAAATATACTTTTTGAATGAGATAGATCCAATGAATATCCAGATAATAAAAACCAGTTGTTTTACCTGAATTAGGTGTTACTTCTCAGTGATTAATAGCAGAAAGGAGAGTCTTTGGCACAACTTACTTTCTGCTGTGTGCCCTTGAGTAGCAATTGAACAGTGTAAAATGCTCTAAGCTTTGAACCAGAAGTAGGTATCAGATCTTTAACATGAATATATATACAAATATTTTCTTTAAAGCTCTAAACTTTTAAGGTTGTACTATTACTGAACTTTTCATCTAGGATGGAGAAGTCAGTCTGAGTAAAATCAGGATGATGACCTAATGAAATTTTAAAAAACCCAACCAATAAAAAAACCAATTATACTGAATATTCTCAGAGGCATTAACTAAAAAAAAGTGTTTGACCAAGCAATTGCCTAGTTTTGCTTTATAAGACCAAAAAAGAACCATTAAAAAAAAAAAACAACCTTTCTTTTTTCTTTGTATACATCCACAGGAAGAAGCAGTAGAAAGGCAAATATAGCAAGCAGCAATTTCCAGCAGAACTTCTCATCAGAACATATTTAAAAGAAGAAGGTCTTTTCTGGCACTCTTTCCCCTTTCTCCTAATCTACCAGATCAGAAAAACTTAATGAGTGTTTAAGTACTGCCACGTATCACATGGCAACTCAGCAGTGGTAAGAACTTAAATTGTAATTATTCCTTTGCATTTTTATACAAAAAAAATAAAAAAGCAGCAAAAAGCAAGACAAAAAATATTCACCCCATTTTCCCTAGTTCTTACTGGCCTCTGTGTATTACACTGGCTTGTAGGGAACTATGAAGGTAATCTACAGAACTACTAATTGGTATTATTTCCCTAATATGACCCTTCAGCAAAGGGTTTTTTGACAGCACTGCAAAACACCAACAAACCATTAATTTGTTCTAAACCTGGTTCTTCAGCAGTTCACATTGCTCCCCAGTTAACAGTTGAGCTTTGCCACAGGCTAAGCATTTGTTTATATGATTCTTGCTTTATTTGAAAGGATAACATAAACCTAAGTTCTGCAATGGCATATTGTGAAATGCTGAGATATTGAGAAATACTGAGAGCTGCAAGGCTTTGGCGATGCATGGAAGGTAAATGGAATAAAATCAAGAAATGCCTGTGTCACTTGCTCTGTTTATTGTCTAAGAAACAAAAAGCTTTCTGAAGAAAACGAGTCAATGACAAAAGTCTGCTAAATACAGACAGCAGTTACAATTTAATATAATGTTGTTTGTGCTTGGTTACTTCTGATTCACATATTTTCTATCAACTTGTTTTTCTTATAGATACAAAGTTATAATGGTCATAAACAGTAGAAAGATAAACAAGCTACAAAACTAAAAGACAGAGCTCTGATTTAGTAGGTAAAATAATGGTACAATAGTAGTAACAATAAAATAATGAATTGATTTTTTTTCCAATTTTTAGAAAGAAGCTAGCCTTAACATTTTGTAGGGGAATGGGGGTGAGGGGAGGAGGGGAGAGGGTCTGTGGATTTCTTAAAATCCCATTAGTTTCCATGATGCCATTGGGTTACTGACAGAACTATCAAAGACTTCAGCAGAAACTGCATTACACTAATCCTGAGGCCTTTTGAAAATTCCATTCATATACAACACAGGAACAGGACTAAGCTGCAAAGAAATACAAAAGATTATAATTTTTATTATTAAAAAACCAAAGAAAGAAGAAAAAAGAGAAATTACAAGGTTCCTTCGCATGATATTTGTCCTGAATTTTAAACTCCAAGCATATAGGTATTGAAGCCACTTGGAGCTTTACTGACTGCAAAATGAATGTGAATGATCATGGTTTTAACACAAGCTAGATGATTCTGGTCAAACTGGGTGATATTTTTGCTATTTGCATTCCTAGCAGGAACTGCTCCATAAAAGAAAATAATTGCATTCAATACTATGTCAAAGAGGCAAATTTATTTCAGAGGCAGCATTTTCTAGTGGTCCAAAGAAAGGAAGAGAAAGCTATTAAAATCTTATCTTCTTTATTCAGTGCAGTCCCTCACTGAGAAAGGTGTGAACAAAGTCGGAGTTGCCTCTTTGTTTCTTATCACAGAATTTTTAGGTATATGTCTGTATCTATATAGAGATATAATCCACACTTCACATAAAAATTACCACAGATCCACTTATACAATAGACATGTTTTATATGAAAAGAATTTTTTAAAAAAATCATGATTCATCTACAGTTTAACTATAAGAATATGTGGATAAAAAACAGAAAACTACATCTAAACTTTGGATTTCTCTTCTGGGAGATGACCATAGCTGATGTTAAGGGGGTTAGCTGGAATAAATTCCATGCATTATGATACGGCATGGATTGAAATATCATAAAATGCTTTGAGGTTTTTTTGACGAGCACATGATAATGAAACCCCTTATGTGCTTTCCAGCAAAACTAAAGTAACCATTGTCTATGACTTCTACAAAATCTAGATAAAAACAGTGTTATAAATGAAATTTTCATAAACAACCTAACAAACTATTTAAGTCTGTTGCAATGAGTTGACCTCAGCTGGATGCCCACAATCTGCTCTACTACTCCCCAGCTGGACAGAGGAGAGAAAATAAGATAGAAAAAACCTAGTAGGTTAAAATAAAGCAGTTTACTACAGCAAAAGAGCAAAAGTAGGCACACACATAAGCAAGGAGAAAAAAAAGTTCAATCTCTACTTCCCATCAGAAAGCAACATCCGTCCACCTCATGAGAAGCAGAACTTCAGTAAGCACAGCAACTGTTCCAGAAAGAAACATTATTCACAACAAATACCCTCCATCCCTCCTCTCTTTTATATCTGAGCTGAGATCATCTGGAATGGTTAATTTGGGTCAGCTGGCCTGGTTGTGTCCCCTCCCAGGGTCTTGCCCACTCCCAGTACCTTGATGGGGGTGAGAATGTTAGAGAGAGCCCTGATGCTGTGCCAGCACTGCTCATCTGCAGCCAAAACACCTTTTATCCACATCTTTTATCCACACCTTTTATCCACATCTTTTATCCACATCTTTCCAGCTACCAATGAAAAGCACAACAATGTGAGGGCTGTATGGGAAAATGAGCTCCAGTTCAGCCAGACCCAATACAGATATGGTAATCAGAATAACCTGTTAAGAGTTTTTTAACATATTAGTTTCCAAGAAAAAATAAATAGCCAAAAAATGAAATAAAAATGTAATCTAAACAATATTACAATTCTGTAAATCTGCAGAATTACTTTACCCATTATAAGGAGAAAATGAAGAGGAGTTAACAGCTTTGTTTTTTCTTGTGTGATTCAGAAACATACTCAAACCCAGTTGCAGATTAAATCCTTCCCATTCCCTCAATGACTATCCAGAAGTATGCACCTGACCATATGTATTAGTTTTACTTTGACCTTTAAAATAGAAATAGAATCAGGGCTAGAAAAAAAAATTCCTGAAAGATAAATCTGGACCTTTACTATATTTTGAACATATTTCCTAAACTGTTTTTTATGTCATTAACAATATCTGAAAAATTTCTCTTCTTATTCTCACACCAAGGTAAAGCAAGATGGACCATGAATAGAAGGAATATATTGCTGGAAAAGCTATTGGCTTTTCAGCCATGAGAACAGTTCAGTACATATCTGTGTCCCACATTATGACAAAAGAAAATGTAATTGGTCTATAACTTCTTTTTCTTTTAAGTTAATTGGACTGTGTCCAGGAAACCTCTCTGAGAAAGAAATAATAAGTAAGTTAAAAAAAGCAATCAAGAAACCTTGTGTTTTAATTCCTGTACACTGACTACTTTATTCTTGGTTGAATAATTAATATATATCAGAGACCTAAGCAAGGTTTTGTTTATAGAGGTCCAATGGATATAATTCCAAGTTCCTGAGGAAAGATTAATAAATGCTCGGTCAGTTTTGAATCTATTTTCCCTTTTTAACAAGAAGACAGAAGATGAACAGAGACACAGTTTTTATTCCAAGGTTTTTTCTGCTTTCTTTTTCTTTTAGAGGATTTTTGTCACTGTTATTCTTTTCTTATTGGTAGCACTTAAGTATTATGTTTGTTGGATTTTTTTATTCTCTGTATGCCTCTATCTATCCAACTATATAAAAGTCACAAAGAGATTTGCCATAGTAAGAAGTAACAACAATTTATTGCCAATTATGTAGTAGATAGTTCTGAGGTGAGTGGAGAAATACATCAAGCAGTGTGACAGTTTGCTGGACTCCTCCTTTTCTAGAAGATAGTGCTTTCGATTTCTTTTATATTGCCCCTGGAAAGAATGGAAGCAGTGAATCTCTAGACAAGAAAAGATATTTTATGTTGCCAACAGCTATCTTTCTCATTTTGCAGTAAGTTTCCCAGGCAGTGTTTCTTAAGTATGTGTCCCTATTATATACCAGAGACAGAAAGGAAAGCTTTTAACCAGATCACCAATAAATTAGAGCACTTTTTCTTGGTGCTTATCAAAGGATGCAAATTTGATTTCCAGTGCTCCTGAGTTGTTTATTTTACTAATTGAAAAGTCACTGAATAGATGGAGCTCCTATACTTGTTAGGTGCTCAGTAATAAAGCTCAGAGAAAATTCAATGTCATTCCAAATACCTTTGCAGAAAGTTTGCTTTCCCTGATTCTCTTCAGACTTCTGCCCAGCAGCACGCTCAAGGCTCATACGGCCAGCCTGACCTCACCAATCTTTTCAGCTGCATTCTTCCACCAAATTAATTTCAAGTGCTCCAGCAGTGAGGAGGAAGTGGAGATTCATAAGGATCTGTGGGGTGGGGCATGACCAAACAAATACAGATGTTGTTATACACATTTTGACACACTGTAATTTTTCCTAATGCAGTGGTATTCAGATCAAGCTTTGTTTCTTTCTGACTTGATAGGCAGGAATGGGGTCTGGGCTGAAATTAAATGTCACCACAAAAAAGTCCTGGCTCAAAACTCTGGCAAAACCCTCTGAATTTTGGGCAATGACATTAAAATTCAGGCTCCCATTGAACTAATTTTCCTCTTTTTCAGGAGAATCTAAGCAGATGTTAAACAATATTGATTTAACCAGTAGAAAAAAGTACTAATTAGAAAGTTAATAGAAAAGAACACCTCATCTCAGCAGTGGAACTAATCCCATTTATAATCTCCATCTCCAGAAAGTCACTGCAATGCCAGATGGTTGCTTTCTTCCTCTCACAATATTTTTCTTTCTTCCTTCACTCACATTTTTAAGTCTTGTTGATACTGAGATCTGAATAAAGTTGATGTGATAGGGCACATTAAATTGCTTTTTTAAGCTTCTCCTCAGTCCACGCACCTGTCCCTCTTGCCACGCCTGCCACCAAAAGACAGTGAAAATAACTCCCACAGATCTGCCCACAGATTTTGTTATTTCAGCTCTTGCAAAAGGATGCATCACATGCTGAAGTGAAAAGTTGCTCAGCTCACCGGAGTTTCAACTGCTTCCTTAGTCCCCGATTACAGGACACACTTGCAATAGGATTCTTATTTCTGATTTTGGGTTTGAACTTTTTAACATGATACTGAAACCCATTGGTTTTGGTTAATAGCATACTAACTCTAGAAACATTTAGGCAGAACCAGGCTAAATTTATATATATGTTTAAAACTACAACCTTATCTCTATCCAAAGGTATAGTTTACACTTTAATGCAGATTTCTTTTAAGCATGCACAACTTATGCAAATGTGCTCCAAGAATGCCCTTCTGTGCTACCAAATATCAACATATTTCCCCTCTAACTACATTACTTTTCCCTTGAGTGTCAGGTACCATGGTTGCAAGCTAGTTTTCAAAACACTAAGTCTAAATATTTTCATGTTTATATGTGTATGACAGATCTGTTATTAAAAAACTACAAACAGATCATAAAAGTTATATTGTTCTCATTTTACTGTGGTTTTGAAGAATTAAGTGGCTTGCCAAGAATCCAGGGAGAAACTCTGAGGGAGATCTGTTCACTGTTGAATTCCAGTTAATACTGCAGTGGAAAATCACTGCAACTCAGATATTCTTTTCTCAAATCTTAAAGTAAGAAATGACAATTTCTAATTGTTTTTAAAGGAAGTAACAAATTAATATAAAAACGGTTGAATATTATATAATTTATTTCAGTTAAAAAAAATCTTTTTCTGAATCATCTATTATTTGGAACACCAGAGTGGAAAACTTCACTCCTGTTGACTCATTGTTGTCACATTGATTACACAGTTGTTCATTTTTGGATTTAAGCATGAGTTCGTTAGTCACAGGTTTTGAGTTTTGCTCCGTAGTGATGCAATCCAGACGCTATTCTGTTCAGTGACCTGTAGCAAATGAGCATTTTCATTCCCACTTTCTGATTATTTTTATGTTGGCACTTCAGATGTTTATATAGATTCTGGGTTCCATTGCTTTCTCAGCCTCATTTCTGTATGGGGCACTGAATCCCTGCACTAAATGAGTGCTATATGCGGAATATTTCATTTTGAATGCTCTAAAGTTTCTGCACAAAATAATTATTCTTGTTTTTACTGAGTGGTAGCAGGAGTTAAATTGTCTCTCCTCTATCATTCATCCCAGTGGATCATCACTATTTTTTAATCTCTCTTTGGTTTTGTTGAATGTACCCACATATTTTCCTCTAGAAAGTTGTGGACCTTTCTAAAGTACTCATCTAGAAGTTCCGATAACATCGCTCAAGATGAAGGGGGACAAAAATATAATACACCTGTCAAGATATATTTTTTTTTTTTCACAGAGCATGTGTAACAGCAGAGCAGTTAATAACCAAATTGTCTGCTTGATCACATCTTGAATCAATGGTTTCCTAGGTCAGATCCTCATGGTAGGTGACCAGGAACTAAGCCCCACATTTTGCAGGCTCCTTTTTGCTGCATTTCAGTTAAATATGGATATTGCTTTTTCTGCTTCTTTTAGCTATCCATTATCTTGGGACTTAGCTTTGTTTTGCCATTAATTCATCACCTCTCTATTTTATACATATAACTTTCCTGTAGTTCTTTTAAACATCAATGTCTCAACAACTCAACATTTTTGCTGGTAAAGATCTTTTCTATTTCTTACATTCCATATCAGTTACTCAGAGTAGGCTCTCTCTATTCTTTTAATCTGATTAATCTAATTCTTTTTCTCTCTCTTTTTTTTATTTTAATTTTTATTATGTTTTCCATTTTCAAGAAAAATTAAAAATAAAAGAGAGTTCAATAATTATAATTTTGATTATTATTGTTATTGAGTATATTCAATCAAATAGTCTTAAACTTTGTAACAGAAGATTGATCATCAATCACCATTATGCCAATTGTTTCTATTTACTTTCTGAATATATATTGAATACAAATATATCTGTTTTACTGTGAGGGTGATGAGCCACTGGAACAGGCTGCAAGAAAAGTTATGGGTGCCCTATCCCTGGAAATGCTCAAGGCCTGGTTGGATGGAGTTTTGGGCAACCTGGTCTTGTGGAAGGTGTTCTTGACCATGGTGGATTAGACAGTCTTTCAGGTCATTCCAACCAAAACAATTTTGTCCTATATATGATTTTAAACCCCATTTTAATGTCAATTTATTTCACATGCTAATGATTGCTTTTATTATCACTAGAAAATTTGCTCTGATAGAGAATTAATAGAATTTGGAGATACAGATATGAGTGAAAGGTTGTTTAGTATTTAATTTCATTTGCTACTTTATGATAGTAGTATTAGACATCATTATCTGACAGAATCAGAAGAGGCCTGTGTGTATGTTCATGAGGGAGATGCTAAAGCCTGTAGAAGACAGAAGGTCACCTGCACATCACTGAGAACTGCATTTTAGAATCCTGAGCTGTTACTGCACTTACTTGCTCTCCTCAATTTGAAAAGGATAATGGCAAGTAAAAGTTTTTAGTTTAAATCCTATTTCATTTTATGAAAATGATGTTTTTTTATAATCTTCTGTGGAATCAATGTCATGTCTGCCTATGTTCCAGCAACTGAACATATCACCCTTTAATTTCAAGGTATAGACACACCACAATGTCATTTACTGCATAATAACAGAGCTATAACAAATGAGTCTTTGTGCCTCTCTGTATCTGGTCTCAGACATTATCATTTTATTCAGAAAACATGTAGTGAAGAAAGGTTTGAAAATATAAGGACTTTTATTTCTCTTCTTATTAATTGATGTCATTAATCATAATGTAGCGATCTTTTTTTTGCACATTTTTTCACTCAAACCAAAAACTGTAGCAGACTGTTGGACCAGAAGACAAAGACAATATGGTGGAAAAGGTCCTCCTCAAAATTGACCTTGGGAAAAGAATATCCAAGATTGTAGGAGTTTACAAAGCAGTTCTGGTGACTTGGGGGAGTGGAAAGCAGCTGTTTCAGGTTATACACAAAATAATGAAGAACGGAGTGAGTGAGTTCTGTGTACCTGAATATAGATTTAATCCCTTAATCACAGATTTCATGAAAGTGGTAAGCCAATTGCTTTCCAAACCAGATACAGGATTTATCCACTGCTACAGTTAAGTCCTCTATTTCTCCAAACAAAAAGATGGACAGATGGTCACCAGCAGCTCAAACTTAAAAGTCGATGTTGACACATTATCTTATTTTTTGTGTATATATCATTAATACTTTTCAATATCTATTACCATTCCTGTTTCAAAATAATAAGAGAAAAAATGAACAGGCATCATAATGAACCTGATGTTTGTTTTTTGGGTAAATTTTTTTTGTATTTGTCCATAAGGATAAATATTATCATGGTAATATTAAAAAAAAAATAAGTAAAAGGGTGTTTTAGTAATATATGACCTTATCTTTATTTCTTTTGGAATAACTTTTAAATTGTTCAGAGCTGCATGGGAATCAAGCTAATTACAGAAATGAGTTGAGAGATGTAGAAGGACAATATTCATAAATAGTAAGCTTTCCATGGGCTCTGAAATATGCACCATTTGTATACACTTGCATCTGTACATAATATTAACAATATTTCAGTGGGAAAATGTGTTCAATGTTTATTTAGTATAGGTTTATTACAGACTTCTTTAGGTCTTTTCACACAGCTATAGTTCATGCTTACTATTAATTATATTCAATTTAATCGTGGTTTGGGTTTTATGATCTTGTCTCCTACATCTTTTTACATTACCAGGAACATAGCACACCTGAAGAAAAAAAAAGCTTGATTTGATAGTTATAACAAAACTAGTGTGAACAACTGAACAGATTATGTATATAAGTGCAGAACTCCAAGTGGAAAAACTTAAAGTAATTGGACAGGTGATAAAATATTACGGTACAGGATATTGTACCTTAATATCAGTCCTAAGGAGAAATAGTGTCCTGTGTTTTGATGCTGTCTGAGGCAGTATCTTTTTACTTCATGATTGAGTTGCTTCAATATTATAGAATAGCTATTGTTCTACCTGCAGTTTTAAAATGTGCTGAAACTTTATTAACACTAGGTAGACATTTCCTGCAATTAAGAATATGCTAAAAAAATAATCAGAGTTTATTTAAGAAGATGAATCTCTCCAAATATTTGAGAAAGATACATCTTTTGATGGATCTATTCAATAAACATGCAGTTATGAACTTGCCGTTGACCAGATATAGGATTTTTTCCCCAGCTTTTATTTAAGCTTTCCTCATAAACCAAGGAAAAATGGTCATGAAGAAATGCTGATTAAGTGCTTGATAGAGGAAATTTCTAAATTGAAGACATTCAGATAAGTAATGTAGTATGGACTGCAATTGCAAGTTACCTTGGTTGAGGGCACCAAGCTGATTTTTTAGCATTTTAACATAATGAACATATTCTTTGATTTCATAAAATGCAGCGACAGTTTCCAAACTTGTGTTATTTAAAGTGAAGATAAGTGAAGATTAAGTGAAGATTCTAAAACTGTGGGGTTTTTTTTTTAGATCTGGTTGCTGATGACATTGAATGAGTAGCAATCATTTGTGCTTGAAGAGTAGAAATGAGTGTTAGTCAAGCTTTCCTCATGCAGTGTTATTAATTATTACATGACTGAGTTTGATTGAAACAGTGTAGCTACTCAGGGTTAGGATTGTAGATATTTGCTGCAATACCCAGTCATTTCACCTCTGCATTACCAGGCTTTTTACTGTAGTACTGATCAGAACAGTCTGGTGGCATTGTCATTTTAGACTATCACAGAATCACAGAATATTCTGATTTAGAAGTGACCCACAAGGATCACTGAGCCCAGCTCTTTAGTGAATGGCCTGTATGGGGATCTAAACCACAACATTGCCAGTATTAGCACCATAACCAGCTGAGCTAACCTCATGAGGAAAACTAAAGTGAAACATAAAGTAGCAGTTTATTGCAGTCTGACTGCCCACTCTACTCCTTTCTTAAGAGTATTTATCTCTTCTTAAGGCGACTACATAAACTGCATAATGCAGTAAATTATTGCAGTATGATGTACACAATTGCAATATGATGTACACTGCAACCAACTAAAGCACAGAATGTGTGATCATTAGTTCTATTGTGATTAGCAAAACAATAATTAAGTTCAGGCCATGTTTATTAGCTCAGTAAATGCATCAGTAACATCATTAAAAAAATATATTTTTTTATTCAGTAAACATAGATATACAGAAATTGAATACTATTTTTAATAAACATGAGATCAAAATTACCACAACAGCAATTCATTGATCATTAAATGATATTAAATCTTCAATCCACAGAAAAAATGAGCAAAACACTTTTCTGAGTTATGCTGACCCCATAATAAGTGGATAATTTCTCCAATACTCACTAAGAAAGTGAAAAGTAAATACACCAGTTTGAAAAAGGGATTTTTTTTCATCACAGACACTAAAGATGATACAAGTGGATCTTTCGGGATACTTATTTAAATGATGATGAATTTCTTATGTAACAGACAGTAAGTTTGGTTATCATTGCAGTATAATTTTGAATTATTGTATTGGTTGACTAGTGCACAGTGAGCTGCAGTCTTATTTGTTTGCATACAGAAGATCTTTTGACAGTGTTACAAAACATTTTCCAGGCCATGTGGAATTTCCCATGGATTTTGAAACAATGCAGGAATTTGTTGAACTAAAGTCCTGATTGCAGCATTTTAGAGGGCTGATTTTGGTGAAATGCCAGATCAGTTCTGAGTTTTCAGCAGTAGGAAGGTGAGATTAACAGAGAGCATTGGACAGCAAAATCTAAAGTCAGCTCTTTAATTGAGAGAATTTCTTCCTTTCAGTGACCACTTGATCATTGATATTAAACCCATTAAACCCAATGCTATTGTTTAGCTGGCTGCTGATTAATATTTTGGATGATTAAGTAATCAGCATTGTAAATTATCAATTAATCACAGAGGGACAAATAATAAATTACTTACTTAGCCTACATTTTATCACAGCTAGGAGACCAAGCCAGTTCTCAGTGTTCCCATAATAGAAATAAAATGACTATTAGCTATAAATCAATATCATTAACCATTTAACCCTTGACCTTTAAGGAGAGAGAGATTTTCCTTAAGGAAAATAAAAATATATTCTTGAAACTCTGGTAGACAATAGATTTATTTTCAACTGAGTGTTTTTTTCAAATATAAGATTATTTTCATTAAACAAGATTATACTTTTAACAGTCCTGATGTTTGTGCAATTGCCCAGAAAAAAGAATGAAGACATACAATATGTAATATCTATGAAATACACATGTCAGTATGTGTTTAGAGATAAAGAGCTATCATGGGTAATGTATATGGAAGTATATATGACAAATAGAGTCTCAGTTTATATATATGGATACACACACACATATGTATGTATGCATATATATATATATACAAATGCTAAATCCAAAATCAATCAAAAACAATTGTAGTGACATGAAGAAGCTCCAGGATTGCTTTTGAATGCATCAGGAGGTAAAGGCAAATAAGTGGATAATGGGTGTTATCCTTTGATTTGGGCTGAAGTATATTTATGCTGCTTGAGTCATTGCTGTGAGCACATCATGCTTCTGGTACTCTAACCACGAATGGTGCTCAAAAATGTACAGAGGCCTCTTGGAGAGATCATGTGGCCAGTGGTATGCATGCAGGATATCCATCTTATGGCAATAAAGGTAGATGGAGTTTCTAGGCTATATTCAGGTTACTGTTACACTCCTGATATGTATTCTGTAGGGTCTGAAAATTCAAGATATGGGAATGATTTTATTCACTTTATCTAACTGGGAGACGACAATGAATTAAAAAAATATAACTGTTTTGTTTTTTTGATCTTTGAAAGCAGTCCTAAAAAAAATCCATGAGACAGATTCTACTACTAATTCAACTTCGTTGAAATTCTCCAATATCTCATATATGTACTTGAGATCAGATTGTGATTGACCATATTTACAGTCTCCAAATTATTCTACAAGCATTTCTGCTTGCATCTCTTAAGAATTAATTCAGTTTCCTTTTCTGTTTTAAATACAAAAAACCCAAGCACAATATGAAACCAAAGAAATGTTAAAAATACCTTTTAACTGTAGGAATTTTGTCCTCACATCAATATGTGAGGACATGTATCAATATATTCTTATATTTCCAATTATTTATTTTATCCAGTAATTCAGATGACTGGACAGATTTCAGATTTAAAATATCTGTTGTGATAATACCTTTCTGCAAGATCCAAATTAAAGGAAAATATTAAATGAACACGAATGTGTTCATTTAATATGTTTGAACACGATTTCACTTTGCAGATTTCTTTTCAACAGTTGTGCTTTACCACAGAGAAATTTTTTTTAATATTAATCCCACTCAAGGAC
>VZTB01002330.1:92581-158617 GCA_013397245.1 Thryothorus ludovicianus
AACCTTAGGGTTAGATTTTTTTCTGGAGGAGGCATTAACAGTAGCTAAAGGTGACAGGCTGTTTATAAGACTGGCCTCTTATGCAAACTTCATCCTGTTACTAATATCCTTGCTTCAAATTGAGTTGGGAAGGAGAAAAAGGAAACCAAGCTCATGAATGAAAAGAAAAAAAGAAAGAAAAGCATGCAAGTTACCCTAAAAAGAAAGTCAGGGAAATTACACAGTGACAAGACTGTATCCTTTCCCTTCATATTTCTACTTTCATAGAAAGCTAAAACTGGAGGTGGTAGTAAATTAAAGTCTCACAGTGTAGAGTTCTGACAATAGATCATTAGACTTTGAGGATTCCTTTCTTAACAGCAACATCTTTTGATACAGAGATGTCTCCCACCTTTTCTGTACCTTTTTCTTCACATTTTAAAAATTAAGGAAGTTCTATTAAGTGACTGATCCACCTAACGTGAAGATTTTTGTTCACTTTGTTGAGAAATTCATACAGATTCTTCATATTTCTGAAAGCTTCTCACAGCAGTTCACTGAAATTTCTATCTGAGAAAATTATAATGAGCATATATCTCCTTCTAGAATACAAACAAAAATGACATAATAGGCATTATATTTGGCAAATCTCAGTTACAGGGTGGAGCTTTATAAGCTATAAGTAGCAGCATGCTGTACATTTTTCCTATATCTCCTTTCCCCTATATATCTTTTTTAAATTTAATAACGACTAAATGAGTAAAATTAAAGTACAGGAAGTTGAAACCAAGATGTAAAGAAGATGTATCATTTTTATTACTGAAATTAGTACTTACAGTTTTAGGAAGTACTTTGCAATTAAGATATTTAACGGGGTCATGGTATTGCTGCTAATTTGAGAGAGCTTTTCATAGCCTACTCCAAAATCCAATACATTAGTGGAAAAACTCTTGGTAGTTTCAATAGATTTTGGTTCAGTTCCTTGGTGAATATATGTTTACTTTCATATGAGACCCTCGGAGATCCAGAAGCTGGACCAATTCAAGTATCTTTATTTCCATATGCTCATTTATTAGTTATCCTTATTTTCCAGATTCTTTTTGATTCTGTATCTTAACATCAAAGGCACCAGTCATCTCATCAAATGGGAAAATTACCAGGAAAAAAGTTCTGTAGTTTAATAAAAGGCTTTATGTTGGGATTTCATTGTAGTTTGGTGGGGGTTTTGTTTGTTTGTTTGTTTTTCCAGGGTTTAACTACTTAAATGCTGAATGTTATAAACAGAAAGTTTTGTTCAGCTCTACTAGTCTCATCCACCATCTGCAAAACAAATGAAGGAATATGCATTCCTTCATTCATTCCTTCATTCATTCCTTCATTCTAGGGCTGAAGATAATAAAATATTAAAAAAAACCCTGCTGCTAGGACATGTTATCCTGCGACAAACATTTTTAAGTTCCTATGAAGTGTTGAAGCTTTTTAACTCTTTAGGGATATAAATTCTATCTATTAATCCTTAGTTGTAATGTGGTACTTACCCACAGAAAACAGGAAAGGAGATATTAAAGAATATGTGGTAGAGGGGCCTCTCCAGAAGCTGCACTCTTTTCTTTCTTTCTTTTTTGCTGTTCACACCTCCTGGTAACCCTGAGACAATGGAACATATTACAATAGTTCTAGGACTGCAAGAGCCCAGCAACTATTCAAAGATAGCTCAATCATTCTTCTTCCTCCTCTCCTTTTTCTAGCAGTTACCGAATTTGAAAATGTATGAGCACCTTTGAGCAAGGATACTGAAGTCATCAAATAAGAATAGGCATCACTGGTGGTGGAATATAATAAAAGAGGAAAAGACAGACAGTAAATCACTGTCTTTAGGAATCTATTCAGTAAGGCTTTCAGAGAATGGCATTGTAAATGAACTCAGCTGTTGCTGTGAACATCAATCTCTGTGAAAGCCTTGTACACGAACACTAACATCCACCTGGTGACACCCTGCTGGTTAAACAAACAGAGCATGTGGAAAAAAAAGCACAAAAATCTAGCAGTGCTTGTTTAACTTCAATTTCTTTCTCTGATTGACATGAAGCCTCTGTACAGCCTACTGGGCTTTTTGCAGACAGATTACAGCCATTGTCCCCGAATCCAGGTCAGCGTGTGCCAATTTACCTGAGTACCTCATGTGTGGAGAAGAACATTTGTTGAAAGTTTCTGGGCTAGGAACAGAAAATTTCTCCCATTAAAAGTTTTATTTTTTGCAAAGATTATTAGGAAACGTTTTCATGAATTTTGCTTGAGCACACATAGCTCACTCCCTGAAGCTACTGGGAGTTGTTTCTTCTGTGTATACATCTCCAAATAAGTGTCAGACAGCTTATAATATCTCCTCCACTACAAAGGCAAAGTTGAAGATAAAAATAAGCTTATTAGGGCAGGAGAGATCAATCCCTCTGTTCTTGTCATTGCCTGATGATATACAGCCCACATTAGAATCAGAGTGGCCAGAGGAAAAACAGTTTCTGATATGAATAAATTGCAGATCGGTCACCTGGGAACTGGTGATAAGTGGACCTGTAACATTTCAGAGACATCAGCAGTGACTCTGACTGAGACTGAGTAAATCTACATGGTAATAAAGTTCCTATGAACTTGAGGGTACACAGAAACTTCTGTTGTTTTTCTTTTATTTAACATCTTTTCAGTTAACCATAAACTAAAAGAAGAAACACAATCAAATAGATGAGCTCTTATTTTAAGCTTTTGGGATGTATATTCCTTAAATCCTCCTCAGATTTACATATTGAGAAATTTTGAAAGACTAAGCTTCCCTGCTTAAATTTCTGAAAATGAGAGAAAAATATTTTTTTCTTTTAAGAAAGGTTGCAAATACTTTCATTTTTTACATAATATTATTTACAAAAATATCTTCAAATTGTAATTATGAGATGATTAGCTGGATTCCCAAAATTCTTTGAGGCTAACAAAGCAAGCAATAAACTACTTTGCACTGTTTTAGAACATTTGATTGAAAGAAAATCAGATGCATGCACCAATGTTTTTTCTTAAACAACATTATGAGACACCGTTGCTAACTCACTAATGACAGAAACAAACAAAGGAAATTGCTTAATGCTGCATATTAGCAGATAAGCAAACCAACACAGTTATATCAACAAACTGTAAAATTTTAAATATAAGGGGTCATTAAAACCAATTTATCTATGTATTTTGTCAAGCATAATTAAATTTTCATTACTAACATTCACAATACAAAATAACAATAAAGCTTATTTAAAAAGAAAAGAAAAAAATTTAAGAATATACTAAAACCATTGCTATCTTGAAAATTTCTTCATAAAAGAAAATATTTTCTGTATCCAAATTTCAAAAAGCAGAGATTAATCAAATATAAAATTATTATTTTCATTATTATTGTGCATATGCTTTTTAGAATGTTCATCTCTTATCCTTAAAATGAACTAATAATGTATATGTATTAATCACAAAAGCAGGTTCAATTAATGTATTAACAAGCTACATAGTGGTGATTGTGCCATCAAAGTACATTAGGAGAAACATTACTGTCATGGAAGAAGGTATTAAGATAATCAGTGTCTTTTCTTATATAAAATTATTGTTTGATTCATTCCTAACTGTAAGGTAAAGACTTTAACTGCCAGTGATACCAAATGGAATGTGAAGAATTTGAGTTATATTTTCTACTAATGAGCCTAAAATCTGTCTAGAAACAGAATCAAGAGACCTCTAGCCACGGTTCATGGCCTGCTTGGATGAACATACAAACATGACAAAGCCTATGATGAGGGTGAGCTCTCCCATCATCCACTGAGATGAAAAATGTCCGTCTGTCTGAAGGGCTACGATTGCACTGTGGTTGGAAGAGACTGTGCAGGCAATAATCCAGCATGTGGGCTTTCAGTTCTGCAGGGCTTAGTATGAGACTGGTTTATGTCAAGAATAGAACCTCATGGCTTTAATTACTCGCCAGGTGTTCACAGCACTACTACATACTGTTGTGCAGTTCCATTAAAGGAAAGCTTTAAAGCATCTGCACAGCCATGAAAAGAAAAGTGCACAGCACCTGCCCACACTTGTTCTTTTCAGAGTGACAGAAAACCTACACTGAACTCATGAAAAGCTATAAAAGGAATGTTTATATGGATTGCATGTCACTTCAGAAATCTGTAATGGTATCAGGGCACAAAACTTATTCTGTGCTCTTTTATGTGTGAGCCATTGTTTTGTTTCTTGGTGCCTAAAAGGAAGGAATAGGCTTCTCTTCAGCTTCCCAGTTTGGTTGCAGAAGTCTGTCATACCAGGGTACTGAGAAATATGTAATGAAAGCTATGGTTATCTCATGCAGCCTGTTCAGTCTTGATGCATCAAATAACTCATTAAAATACTGAAGACAAACACAGATAATAATTAATAATATGTTTTGAAACATAGATAGGAGTAGATATATAAATAAAAATAGAAGTAGTAGTCATAGAGAAATGACAAAGCAATGAGAAAGACAGTAGCTGTTTGTAATTTAGTCATTCCAAATTGGCAGCAAACTTGTAGACTTAAACATTTAATTTCATGGTTTTAAATTTTAAGATTTATTCAAAGAATTAGAATAAAAATGTTTTAAACCACCAAATTCACAACTTTGTGAGGGAAATTTGTGACAGCTGAGATAGGAGAAATTCAAAGAGGTAGTAGAGCATTTGGTATAGTGGATACTTGTCAGAAGAATCCTAAATCACATAACTCTTCTAGAGAACTGGGAGTCTGAACAAAGATCTGAGCTGAATCACAACAGAAGCATCATCATGACACATATAGGAAAGAAGTACATCCTTGTTAACTTCTACAGTGCATTCCAAATATTTTACTGATGTGATTTAGGTTATTTTGGCCCTGCACAAATGTTACTGCAAGGAGAATCTGATCAGATATAGCTTTGAATCTGAAAAATTTAAGACATAAAAGCAGTGTTCAAATGACTTTGAACATAAGAGTAAATATTTAGATTTAAGATATTTTTGTAAATATTTTTTCTTTTAAAAAAGAAAAAGTAACAACAAAACAAAACAACAAGCCATAAACAAAAAACAAATTCTAAGAAGAATTTACAAACTACTACAGAATAATTTAAACCTACTTATTTGATTCAAAAAGGAAAACTCAGAAACAGAACCTACTAGAGTGCTTTTAGCAACGCAACTCAATGATCATGTTGTCTAAATAATTATTAATACCCAAGACTTACCAAATGATTTTTCATCAATGATTCTACAAAGATTTTTGTCTTTGGATCATGTAGATACCAGTGAATTCTCAGCTGGTCCATCTGTAGACACAGAGAGAGTAGCACATAATGCATTATGTATAGATTTCCTATGTTCTCTTCAAAAACATCCAGAAAATATAGTACTGCTAATGTTCATATATAAAATACCCCCCCCATTTTGTAAATTTATGTCTTGTTTGTTGCACTGTAAAAGTCTTATATCACTTATGCATGTCAGAAAAATGCTCTACTGAAAACTTAAGAGCTAGAAACAAATACACAATAGCTTGTCCCATAACCTTCATGTGCTCTTTAACAATAAAATTTGCCACAGACAGTAGATAATATGCTACACTTTCTGACTTTTATACTTGTGGTAAATATATTTGATTACAGTTCTAACACTGTATCAAGATAAATCATAATGAATCTACCGGCATGTTAATCCCCTCACACACAAATCAAAACCCTTCCTTTCTCTGTCACTTTTCTCTTCTCCAAATATAAATAAATACAACTCAGGTTATTACCAGAATCTCCTTTAAATTAAGTAAAAGGTATCTTGTAATCAGAATTGTAGAGAATCTTTTTTTTTTTTTCCCTAAATTATCGCTGTAAGTAACTCAATTACTCATTATTTCATCTACTACCTTTCCAGAAATTTTTGAATTCTCTTCAGATTTTTAGCACTCGGTTTGTATTTTTGGATTAAACAGATACTATTCTCTCTCCTGCCAGCGAAGCTGTGTCATTTTTATCGTTAAATCAGCTCATGTTATCTCTCTGCCTTGGCTAGAAAACCTCAAGACAAGTTTTGAGCACATCTTGGCTGCCTACACAAATGATCAGCAACTCCTACTAAGAATATCTGAAATGGCTGAATTCAAAGGTCCAAGCTTAATAGTATGGTAGAGCTAAATTCTTCTATTTGGTCAAAAGGCCTAAGAATGGGCTCTGATACAGTTAATTTTGCTAACACACATGGATATATCCTAGGTTTCTTTTTTCTTCTATTTCTTGAAAACAACTCCTATTATATAGGAGCAAATTCTCTTTCAAATGCAATATACTGAAATGTCCTTTGAAAACTTCCCCCCAAAAAATCCCTAAGGCTTCATTAAGTAATTCGGTGCTAGACACTATTTAAGGTTGCAAGAGGGGCTGTGAGAAATCCAAGTTAGCAGCTTCTCTGTATTACTACTCTGATAGTGAGGACTCTGTTTCCCTGAAGCATCAGAAAAAGAGTTAGGCAGAAGGTGATTACTAGGAACTAATGTGATGATCCTAGGCCAGGACATCACTGGTGACTTTAGCGTCAACTAGTTCAGTAGCTAGAAGTTCTTCCAGAAAATCTATGAAATTAAGACTGCAAATGCAAGTTGGGAGGTTGTTTTGTTTGCTTTTCAATGAGGAGCACCTTGAGTACTTGTCCAGTTCTGGACCCCTAAAATCAGGAAGGACATCGAGGTGCTGGAGTGTTTCCAGAGAAGGACGGTGAAACTGGTGAAAGGTCTGGAGCACAATTCTGATGAGGAGCAGCTGAAGGAGCTGGGGGTGTTTAACCTGGAGAAAAGGAGTCTCAGGGGAGACCCTATCACTATCTACAACTACCTGAAAAGGTGGCTGTAGCCAGGTGGGGAGCAGTCGCCTCTCCCAGGCAACCAGCAGTGGGACAAGAGGACACAGTGTCAAGCTGCATCAGAGGAGGTTTAGGTTGGATAATATGAGGAATATCTTCACAGAAGGGTGACTGGGCATTGGAATGGATTGTCCAGGGAAGTGGAGGAATCCTGGTCTCCAGAGGTGTTTAAGGAAAGACTGGATGTGGAACTCAGTGCCACGGTCTAGTTGAAATGGTGGTGTTTGATCATAGGTTGAACTCAATGATCTCAGGTATTTTATCCAACCTAATTGATTCTGTGATTCTGTGAGAATTAGAAGCTAAGATCGTATTTTCTAGAAGCTGTAATATTAAAATAGTGTCAGGATATTCAAACCATTAGAAGCAAATTCTGGAAATATGTTCTTTATCCAAATCCTCTAAAATATGTCATATTTTATATTTGAGGATTACGTAATGAACGGGTTTGTACTACAGTCAGAAGGGTAGCTATTGGGAGTTAGCACAGAGTTGGATTTCTTAAGCGGGTTAAGTTTTGTATCAGGTTACTCCTTTCACTGAAGACACAAAGTTACTTATCTCTTAGTCATTTACAAGCCACCTTTTAAATCAAGAATGAGTAATGTATATATTCCTTGCCTATCTACAAATATAAATCAGGACATTATTCACTACACAGAAAAGAATGCAGAAAGAAACTCTACCATCTCAGAAGCTGAATTACTTCATTGCAATCTGTTTAACACTTGACTCAGAATTTAACCATTTGTAGTCTACTACAGATTGCTTGCAGTTATCAGAAGACAGAACTATGGAGTTCTTCCATACCAAATGACAAATTATAGGTAAAAGTAACATAATATATGCTATTTAAAAAAAAAAAAAGAATTAATCTATTTCAAATGCAAGAAAAGGATTTTAAAAGGACAGACAATATAAAAGAAATAGGCACCTAGCTACAGATTTTCATGCATTCTTCCTTTTTCTCAAATTTGTTGCTGAATATTTTACTATGAAAGCTCTCTTTTGGATTAATTTACAATTTTTTTCTCAAGATCGACTCTCAAGGAAGCCTTTGTTATCATTTCCGTTTTTCTCTTACAGGTTTCAGGGTGCTCTTTCAATAGAGGAATTAGTTTTACTTCACAAATTATGAGACAAAATGTGTTATAACATATTATTTTTTCTTGAGTTCTGAAAGAGCTTCAGTTCTTTGAAACACAACTCACTGATTACACAGGTAGAAAACTTGATTTGGCTTTTGTTCTACTTTGTTACTCTTGCTACTGCATTTCCCATTTAATTAATCTAGTACAGCTTTTAGATCACCTCCACCTTTCTTCCTTTCAGTGAAGGTTATCTATAGTCTGTATATCACAGTAAAACTCAGTTGCAGACAAAAATGCAAGTTTACCCTTCAGATGTTTCCCTTGAAAAAGGAGTGGAATCCACCTTTGATGGTTTATTAATAAATACATTTTCAGGCTGTGGCCAAATTGCAGGTTACAGCTGTGTTTCAGGTTATTCACTATGTTTAGTATTGAGAAATCCTTGGCTCTACCTATGCTTGCCTTGTAGAATTTTTGTGGATGAGATGCAGTTGACAAAATTGCTTCCGTGTTGAGATAAATCCTCAAGTAGTAACTAGAGAAATTATTGTACGTAATGCTATGGTAGTTTAAATTCCTTTTCCTAAATATAAATCCCTGAATTGATAGATGGCTATCATCCAAAATAAACTATTGATAAAATCTGACTCTCTGGGATGACAACTAAACAGTAAATTATCTAAATAATGGTTTTCATTTATTTCCAAAAGGAAAAGAACCAAACACAATGCATCTGAGTTGCAAAATTTCGTGATATAGGAAAGAAATCAGGAAATACTGGAAAGAAACTTTAAAGGAAACAGAATCTTCTGACCTGATCTCAAAAAAGTCAATATAATGAAGAAATAGAATCAGAGGAAATCATACCAGTATTTATTATTTCATCCAACTTTTGATATTTACATTCTGACTAAGAATATCTTCAGGAAAAACCATGAAGCTCATTGAGACATGAACTGTGATCTCAAAACTATGATCTCAAAATATGTTTCAGGATGGTTTGTTGTGAAAGAGTAATGGTTCCAGACAGGCCAAACATATCCACTGCTGCAGATTACCCAAAACAAGATCAAAAGGAAAGCAAGGAAAATTCAGACTTCATTTGTGCATAGCATCATCTGATCACAGCATGCTTTCTTTCAGTTTGTTATGGGGACCACAGGGGCTATTGAAATTCTGTTGAAATTAATAAAGACTACCTGGAAGAGGAAAAACTGTGTAGTGAAAGCAATACTTTTGTCCAAGAAGTCTGTGTACCCTGGAGATAGCTGCTGCTCAAGTCTGAGTCAGACTGCCACTCCCAGTAATGAACAGGGGAGAAATATGGCAAGAATGAGAACACAAAACAATATGAAACACCTGCACCTCCAACCCCATCTATTCTCTCTACAAATAGATGCAAACTCCTGTTCCAAGACATGGAGATGCCCAGCCAATATAAAGCAGTAACAAATGACCAACTATACCCTCATGACAGATTGACTCTGATGTCACTTTCCTTAGCAGTAGGGAATTAATGGTGCATATTAGTGTAGTGTTTAGCAGGAATTAGAGCATAACAAGTAAGGAAGAGCCCCAAAAGAAGAAATGTTCTGTTACCAGTAACTCATGCAGCTGCCAACCAGGAATCTAGGTCTGAATAAACTTAAAGAAAATCTTTACTCAAAATAGCACAGCAGCTGCATACATGGAATGAAGTTGGAATACAGAGCTAAAAAGCACCAACCAACCAACCAACCAATCAACCAACTAACCAACCAACCAACCAGCCAACCAGCCAACCAACAAACTAACCAAAAAATATTAGTAAAATAAAGAGTGAAAATTTTAGCTTGTTAAAGAGTTTGATCAGAAATCAAGAAACACAAAACCTCAACTCTCATGGATTCAGAACTGATGGGTTTTTTTCTTAAAGAGTTGTCTTATTGATCACCATTTTTGAAGCTCAGATTGTAATAGAAACTTTTGTCCTTCTCTTTCATTTCTTCCATGTACACTAAATGATTATCCATAACTTTTTATCTTCCTGTGAAATAGCTGAAATGATATGTGTATTAAAAAATGAAATAAATATTTAAAAGAGAAATTTCTCTGTTCTCCATATTTGTATTGAACAGATAAATAGCTTATCTAAACTCTGATATCTAATCAAACAGTCGAAAATTATTCTGCATGCATATAAAAAATTGTGAAATTACACAATTTCCCAACCATAGCCAGTAAGTTAATACTGATGATTAACTGAATTATCTTTCTATGATAAAAAGAGTTTAATAGAATGGTTTCTTGGAAGGAAGAAGCAAAGGGAGGAGGGAAGGGTAAAATTCAGATGCAAGTATTTAAATTTACATTCATCACTCCAAATTGTAGCATTCCCAAAATTAATTTGCTTTCAGGACTACATTAAGTAACTCATCATCACACATATATTTTTTAAATTAATTGAACACTCATACAAATTAACTATTTATGTATCTGGCTGGCACCAGAAATCATTTGAAATTAAATATATTGTCTTTTATTTTATAATTTTTCCTTAATTTACAACATTTAACTAAGGTTCAGAATCTAGACAGCAGAGGAAAACTCCAATGGAAAATTCAGATAATTTACATATATATTTTCAGTGATTCTTTTATAATCTATGAAGGTAGTTATCAGTGAACTACTAAAGATAATTTCCCCATAATTTTCTTCCTCCTACATCATGCATTATAATTGCTTTCATCTTCCATACCGTGGATGCTGGTGTCTTTCTGCTCCTCCTCCTTCCTGTATGGAGGGTGAGAAAGAAAAGAATATATTAAATCAAGCATAGATGTAGATTTCATTTTGTTGGTTAAGGATTTCTGCTTAAAAAAGAAAGAAAAGGAAAAAAAAAGTGTGAACTCAAAGTACTTGGATTCATTTAGTCTCCTCAACTTGAGCTCAAATTCTAATTCCAAGCTAAAATAGAGTCGCACATGTACCCAGCATTTTTATGGTAAACATTAGGTATTTGGGTGGTGGTTAGGAGGGAAAAAAGCTGCATTTGATTTCTGTCCTGCTCATCTCACATACCTCTTGATAAGAAGATACAAGAATATTGATAAATCAAATCCTGCTCTTTAATATGATTGCCCCAGCTCCTATTCCCCCTCTCTGATGTTCCCACACTCCGTTTTCAAGGTTCCCACGAAGATCAGGTTTTGTGCATTGTATTTATTCTCAGTTACAGACAGCCCACGTTGATTATGTTGCCTGGTAGCCTTTATATCTGTAATGTAAGAATAGAATTTGTATTACTCTAAAGGAAGAGACTTGTAGGACACCCAATCTACCTATTGTCCACATTCTTCACAGAGTTCTTGCCTCGTTGATCTGATTGCTTATACAGTTTATTTGGCACAATCTATACAGTCAAGATTTTGTATGGTTCACAAAGGTTTAATTTATTTATTTAACAGTGAAACACATACTCAGAATTTTTTCCTGCTCCATAATTAACCTCCAGGCTCACAGCAGACCACTTCTGGAAGCAGTTCCTTCTGTTGGTAGAAGCAGTCTTTGATGGAGCAAGTGCAACGACTTTTCTCAAGACCACCTTAAAGAAAGGGTTCCCAATGTATGCAACATACTCATTATTGGTCATCCAAGAAATACAGTCATAATCAGAAGTTTTAGACAGTGGATTGTGTATTACACAATATGGCAGTATGGCTGGACCTGGTGTGAAGCACAGGGAGTTATGGAACTGACCACAGCTTCACACAAGCCAATGAAGCTACAGGCAAGACACATAGATAGTAGACCACTGAAGTTTTTTGTATTTTACTTTATTTCATGTTCTCAGATTACTTTCTCTGAAAAAAACGAACAAAACTAAACAACCCTTCCCACCCCCTGCCTTCCCCTCAAACATATGTAGCTGGAGAGAAATGGAGTACAAGGACTGTTGATATTGGTCCCATATACTGTAGTTATCAGACACATTCAGGTCGACCTCCATTTTATTTTTCTATAGACTCATAGGAGATAACACAGCTAATGAGCAGAAAACTGGGGGATCAGAGCTAGCATTCAGTTCACTGCACATAGATTAGTAAATCAAATAAAAAATTGCTAACAAGAGTAGAAAATAGACACTCATAGATGTCTGTGAAGGGACTCAAAAGGAGTTTTACCTCTGTCAAATGCCATCATCAAAATTAATTTGATAAAAAAGTGTCAATCCAATCACTATTTGCTTTTTTATGTATGCTATGTATTTTGTATTATGAAAGCTTTTATAAAAATAAATGGTGAAGGGGAAAGCTGCATATCTTACAGACAAATAAGTAACGAACAAACCTTTAAGTCAATAATTATAAATGGTGGGTAAAAGAAGTGGGAAGAGTTTGAACAAGCTGCAGATACAGAAAAGGTCATACTGTGCAAAAAGGTTCTGTTCTATACAATCAGTGGCATTTTGTACCTCTTTGATGATGACCAAGTCCTGTTAAGAAAAAATATGAAGTTATGCAGTACTAATGCAGATGCTTTCATGATTTGTTAAACTGCTTGTATGTCAACTGTAATGAAACTCTTGATACTATTCTACTGCTCTACTTAGGAACCAGCCAGCGTAACAGTTATTTCCAGTCTCACTATGGGATTACACAGTGGTTTCTGACCAAGAAAATGGCCTAATATTATTCTTACCAATTTATAGTCCTTACTAAAGACTAAATAAAGTCCAAGAGGAGATTAAATAAGGAGATAATGATCTGAGAGTTCAAGTTGGCTAGCATGATTGTCATAGCCACATGTGATAGCGCAGTTGTGCTCTGATAAATGCTGGATATGCTTGATTCTGGGCTTGTTGATTAGCTTCTCTCTGTTTCCTGAAAAATACCTTTCCAGGAAAGTAGGCAATGGAGATGGTAATGGCGGAAATATAAAAAAAAATCTCTTGAACATCAGTTCAGCCTCAGTGTTAAATTAAATTCAGCTTATATGATTTTTGCAGCTGAATAGATGCAAGAAAATTTTTAAGAATGAAATAAAAATATTTATGTAATTACATATGACCCTGTCAACCCTGACAATTTCTTGAGGTATCTGTAGGACTTTGGTTGTATATACAAGCCTAAAAATATTGTTTGCCTATCTTTTGGTGGTATGGTACAGAAGATCCTTAGTGTAAAAACCTTTACAGATTCTCTCATCAAAAATTTCAATAAGCAGGATATGTTGTCCCCCTGCTTCTATGTAGATACACTTTCACAATGATTTTAGGGACAAAGAAAGTCAAAAAACATCTTTATTTAAATTTTCTAGATGGTCAATTCCTTATGCTGTTCCAAATCTGCTAGTGTTCCCTCGTATATTCTGGACACTACTTCAAGGTGCTGGGAAAGCACTCTTGTATGAGACCAAAAAATTTCTGTCTGTTTTGATCACACTGCCAAGTTGTGAAGTTTGACTATTAAAAACCCAAAAAGTCTGTGCCTGTGCTCTTCCTCAAGGAGAAGTTGAATACTTTAGTACACAGTGTACTGAAAGTACACTGAAATAGAATTCTGCTACCTCTCAAGTCTATTTTCTGAATCACCATGTCACACAGAAGACAAAAAGAATTGAAGCAGTCTCTGGAAGACAAAACCAGAATGATTAAAATGAAAGAAGCATCTCCTTATAAANGCCTATCTTTTGGTGGTATGGTACAAAAGATCCTTAGTGTAAGAATCTTTACAGATTCTCTCATGAAAAATTTCAATAAGTAGGATATGTTGTTCCCCTGCTTCTATGTAGACACACTTTCACAATGATTTTGGGGACAAAGAAAGTCAAAAANGAGAAGTTGAATACTTTAGTACACAGTGTACTGAAAGTACACTGAAATAGAATTCTGCTACCTCTCAAGTCTATTTTCTGAATCACCATGTCACACAGAAGACAAAAAGAATTGAAGCAGTCTCTGGAAGACAAAACCAGAATGATTAAAATGAAAGAAGCATCTCCTTATAAACAAATGTATATATATATATATATAACTGCTGGTACTACCCTAATGTGTGGCTGCAACCCCCAATCAGTGCAATCTGTATTCCACTGGTGGTTTCAAGAGCCTTAGTCAATCAACTATGCTGCTTTCTTGCCTTTTCTAGAATAGAATTACAGGATTCATTATGAAATACTAAAGTCTTACAGAATTGTCAAATATTTATCACTGGCACAACATAGCTTCATTCTTCACTTCATGGTGCATGAGCCAGCAAACACTACTCAAAGCCACTTTATGTAATCATTTAAAACACGTGGAAAGGATGAGGAGCAGCCTAATCTCCATTCCTTGCAAACACATGATGAGTGAAAATCTTGAATATAAATTAAATTACATTGATGTCTCAAGATTTTTCTTTTTATGTATCTGTAAATTTATAGATTTTAATATATAGATGCATAGTTTTTTAGACTTTGTCACTTAAGCATAGTAGTTGCACTTTCTTACATAATTTTCTTACGTATTATTCTTGGAATTCCATTTAGGTTTGCTTTTAGTCTAGAAAGAACACTTTGTTTTGCATCATAGATTGTAGACATAATAAAATGTAGGGCTGAAAGATCGAGAGAGAGACTTCAGTGGAGCAGAACCCAGGGGGAAATTACCTAACCAACTGCTCTTCTAATTGGATAGTATTCTTTAGATATGGTAATTTTTCAAACTTATAAAAATTGTAGCAATCCAATGCCAGGTGTGCCCATTACCACAGAGGCACCTGGAAGCTTCCATTAAAGATCTGGTTTTTATCTTATTATTTTAAGACTATTGCAAGTTGGGATTTGATTGTTTGTTTGTGTTTGTTTTTTGTTTTGTTTTTGGTTTTTTTTCAGGCAACAATATCATTATCACAGAGATGGAGAGCATAAACAAAGATCATAATTTGCACTGGGAATTTTAGAATTACTGTGTCTAAATTAATGAAGGAAAAAATCAGAATAATGATATATATCACAAAGACATGATAGAAGTATATCTGAAGATGAAGATGACAGGAAATGACTACAAGTGTGCAGCAAAATATGGGCAGTTTATTTATGTAAAAATATATATATGCTAAATTATCACACATATAAACCCACAAAAACTTCATCACCATTGGTATTCATTACAGTCTGTACTCACTACTTCTGCTCCAGAAAGGATTCACATTTTATTTAAAAAGTGTGGCATGCTAACATGTCTCTAAAACGACAGACAAGTCAGTACAATCCTGAATTACTTTTAGGTTTTATTGCTCAGCCTGTTATAAATCAATGATCTTGAGAACAATTTCTTTATTCTGTAGAAAGCTGTAATACTTATTCCTGATGGAGTCATTGTCCCTGCATAAAATTCTGGTATTTCACAAGTTTGAGCTTCAAGTACACACAAAGATCTTTTTTAGATCACTTTTGTCATTTTAAAGTGTTATTAGTATATTATATACCTCTTTCAGTTTCTGGCAATAAATAAAGCACCTGGCTTCACAGGTGGAGGATAAGAACACAGTTTCCATAACTTTTTTAAATTTAAACTTGTTTAAAGAACATTTATAAAATAGTTCACTTTTCTTTCCTGTAATATACATGAAACATTCAGATATTTTTAGTGTGGGATTGTATTATAAGTGTATTAATGTCCTACTGGGACAGCCTGCATAATTCTCTCAAGGTTTTGCTATTTATGGGTGCAGTGATCTCAAATTCATACTTAGAAAGTTCTTGTTACAGCACGTCTTTCCTATTCTTTGTTTATATAATAGAAACATTTATTGATGACATAGACAACTGCAAACTGCATCACAGTACAAATGTGAATGTGTTCATACAGTCAGCTGAAGGATAAAGCTTTATTTCACTCCTTGACCATGTTCCTAGGCTGAGCAGATAATATCATTCGTAAGGAAATACACAGAGATGTGAAAAGAAAAATGACGATGGTGATATTCAGAAAGAACCAATAGTCAGAAAAATGAGTTTTTAAATACTGTTTAATGAAACTGAGACTCACAAATTTTAAAAATTATTTTTAACATTAAAAAAAAGGAAAAGGATATGCAGTTTAAATGCTGAACAGAGAATCAAAAGATACACAGATCCTGAGTAGGCTTTATTATTATGATTGGGAAGAAATTGTGTTTATGGTGTATAATTAGTTTTCATAGATGTTTACTGTCGCCTCTCTCTGTGTCATGTACAGAGAAAAATTATCAAGCTGTATATTAAAGGCACTTTGTACTTTAGAGTTATTTTCAAGACCTGATGTTCACAAAGTTTATGATTTTTACTATTGTAGGTAATTTAGATTGGAAAAGTGCTTAGCAAAAAGAGATGTGATGGGCAATCTTATTCTTGCACTAAACAATTAACAGCTTACCAAATTTTTATGCAATCATTTTATAGTGTATGGTGTTGGAACCTTTCAACTCAAGCTATTCTATGATTATTTGTGCACTTGAGAGTCAATTAATATAAGCCTAAGATGGGAAAAAGCAGTGAAATGGTTACTGGTGTGGGCCAGCATAGCACATTTTGGTTTGTCAGAAAATAATAACATATTCAAAGACAACATTAAAGTTAGCATTGCCTGATGCTTCTGGGCTTTTGGTTTGTGTTAGGGAAGGACGAACAAGTTTCCGTGTTTTGAGGCTTTTCCTGAAAACAAAACAGTGCTAAGAAGACAGTCATACAATTTTCCTGTTTGGTCATAATTTTAATGGATGGTGAGACTGCACAGCATAGAAGCCACGACATTTGAGCATGTCTCAGCTTTCCTGGGTTAAATAGAACAATGTTATATAAAGCAACTTGAAATCCTCACAGAGATGGATTTTTTTAAGAGGTCACTATGATTATTAGTGAGGTTCCTGGTGTGTAGAAAGAATTTAATCTCAAAGGGCATGAAGTAGCTGGAAGCAATTTTGTACCTGGACTAATGATACTGTCAGGGCTCAGACTGTACCCTAAGACTTGTTAGATCTTTGACTCAGAAAGACAACTGAACAGCAGCAGGTAAGGGATGCACTGCTAGAACATCCATTATTAGCAGCTGTGTTTTAGGCAATCCAAACAGTTTCCTTGGAAATATAGAATAAGACATCAGGAGGAAAAGGAATTATGACATACTCCACAATGAAAGTAGAATAATTTAAAATAAACCTTATAACCAGTACATAAATAATGTAAAATAAACCTTATAACCTGGAGGTATTTGTCCAATAATGAGATAAAATGTGTAGTTGGAAGAAGAAGGAAAATTGTTCCATTTAGAGAAAACACTTCCAAAATATAAATATTTATTAATCTATATTGGCTTTCACTTCTGGATGCTCAGAGTAGAATTGCATGTGTGATCATTCCAAAAAAACGTTTAGCATAAAAATCTCTTTGGCTCCCGTTGCTGCTCCGATTTAGAGCAGTCATGAAGGAGTGTAGGTTGTGTTTTATGGATTTAGATTCTCAGGCCCAAGAGATTTCCTTTTGTATCTATGTACAAAACTTGTTTGCTTTAAAAATATTTTGCAAACATTCCCAGCTGAACGTGCACATTAAAGGAGAAGAAGTTGGATTATATGTCTCTTCTGATTAATATTTCAAGCGCTGCCTGCTCCAGAGAACTGCACTGTCACAACATGAGCCATTTCCCCTCCTGCTCCAGCTTCAGTGCCTCACCTCACATTTGTACCTCTTTGGTCCCAGAGCATCTACAAAAAAGTATTTATACCTGGCACAGCCATAGGGCATGGCTGCATTTTATTCTCACTTTCCAAAAGGACAATCATTTGCAGTTTAGACCTAAACATATTTTGGCTTTGCTTTGCTTAATTTTAAGAACAAACACTGTTAATAATGACTGTTGAGATAATGTAACAAGCTATGAAATATCAAAAGTTAATGACAAAGCAAAAAGTGACAGAAGTGATTATAAAAAATAAGATCTATTTAAATATATACAAAGCATTAGTTATATCTACTTTGATATTTCTTGTGTGTTACAATCCCCTACACCAAAAAATACTTTCCAGATCAATTGACTGTACTTGAAGTCTGATAATATTCTTCTTTCTTTAATGTAATCAAGAAAAAATGTTGCCTTCAGTAGCATTTTGTGTGTTAAAAAAAGAATGTTCATTTTCCTAGAAAAGTAATGTATTTTGTCTCATTCATTCTCTTGAATTTAATCCAAATTCAATGGTGAGGGGTAAATGGAAACGGTCTTTGTAGAACTAAATGCACACACAGACACACACACACATATATATATGTATATAATTTATATGCCTGTATATATATGTATGTTTGCTAATGATATATGATATGAGAGCGCTACTTTTGATTATGTTAAATTGTAAGGAATTTTTAAAAACTAAAATATAAATAAATAAATAGGCAAAAATAAAACTATTTTCTTAACTTTCATAGTACTTCTTCTTATAAGAAAAAAAAGGTTTAGGATTTATAGGGAAATGCAACCTCCAGAAATATCTTCCATATTTTTACCTTTATCCTCAGATTTTTTAACAATAATTCTTTGGAAGCAACTGTATTTTAGCTGCTGCAGTGTTGAGTGTTGTATAAAGGATAATAAAGCTTTTAGCAGCTTACTTTATAACAGGTTTCTACAATCTTCCCTCCATATCATTGCTACAGAAATAGACATGATAATGTTATGGAGCACTGTAAGATCTGTCAGCATACTATTATAAAAGTGAAAGATTTAGGTTTGGATGGCATTTTTCACAAAATATATATAAAGCTAATAATTCCAGGATAACATATAGAGAAAAAAAAAAAAATCTTTTCTGTTATGTTTCATACTTGCAACACACACTGTTGTAATTCTTATTTTTTCATGAATTTAATAAAACACTTGTTTTACCATTCTAATATTCCAATATCTCTTACTGGGAGGCAAAAAAGGAGATGCTTGCAGAATCTTTCATTCACTGCAGCTGTGATCCTCAAATCAAGGAGACTGTGAGAGCTTTTCTTACTTGCCTACCCTAGGAAATTTAGATTTCACACGTAAAAAAAAAATAGGTATTCCCCTGCTCCACCTACCTAAATAAGAATCTTGATCTATTCTACTCATTTCTTCTGGTAGTCCCTTTCAAATGCTAATGAACATTAACATATAAAAAGCTCAATTCTAAATCTATAATCTCTATTAAAACCAAGCATTTATCTCCTCTTATTTTCGTCTAAGTTTTTTAAGCTTTCTTTATACACCTACTTTTCCTTTCCCCCATGTGTATTTGCTTTGGTTTCTAGCAGCCCACTAGTGAAATGAGCTGTTCTAAATTGCTCACCTGGATTTCCCTCCCACCCTGCTTTCCTTAGCCTTCCAACCACTCAATTAGGTTGTCATATCACGTAGGCACATAGACAGCATGTGTTGCTCAATTACTTCTTTTAAAAGGAAAAAAAACCCTAAAAAAAAATCAAACTAAATACCACCACCACCACCCCCCCAAAACATTAAAAAATGTTCTTGCTTTTAAAATTAGAAATCTATTAAGTTGTCTGGTTTTATTAACACAAATTGCTAACACTGAGTTTTCAATTTAAAAATATGCAGTGTTTAGATGTTTAGATTATGGAGAAGAAACAAGAATTAAAATTTTGGGTAAGCTAGAAGCATTTTTTATCTTTTATCCAAGCATATGAAAAGTTTACTATATTGTCAGCTGTATTATAGACAAATAAGTTTCCTAGAAGGTCAGATATAATACACACAACACACACAAAAAAAAGTATAGGGCAGGGGGGACGATAAAAAAGTGGAATGAAAACACTGAAATTCACATATAATTCTGATTTGTTGTCCCAGAAGTTGTCATTCTTTATGTTGATATCTTTACATGCATGATTGTGCTGTACTTCATATCCTTCCACATCGTATGTGAATATCATCCCCCCTAAGCTGGTATTACCAAAGTGCATTCTAATAGGACAATAAAATTCTAACAGTATTTATTTCATTTATGTTAAAAATAAGATCCTTCCCTGGCTCCCAGTTTAGCTGCAAACAGGAAACAATGAGGATGAATGGCTATGAAAAGCAAAATGATGGGTTTTAGTACATTTATTTAACTATATGAATAAAAGCATAATTGCACACATGTAGGGAGGGTCTTGTTATAAACTGCATACTACTGTGACACTCAGATTTTTTCTTCCTATTTTACTGTGTTTTATATGAACTTCAAAATAACACTGAGGTCATTTTGGTAAGTAACATTTAGCCATTTGAGTAGAGATATTTATGTCTGAAAAATGTATTGGAGCCCTGACAGCATTTCATGGCTGTTTTATTGAATATGAATGTAAATCACTGAGTTGTACCTGCCACCTTCTTGCTGCTGGATGTCCTGAAACATTGGTAAGACACTGTTGCTTTGAAATGTCCATATAATTAGCAGAAGTTAGAATTTCCTGCTTTTGAACACTTATAATTTTTTTAGCAAAGTAATCTCATTTTACTTGGACATTCCACACTTTTCCTGGAGGTTAAAAAAAAAAAAAAGACAAAAAAAATAAAGCCATTTTGCAGCAGATGTAGTTTACCAGGATATTCAGTACTGGATATTCTCGCCAGCAGACACATTCTATGTGGATGCTTTTGGCACGTGCTCTGACACAGATGGTGTTTGCTCAGCAGCACAGCCAGAGCACTGGCTCTGGATCTGGATCACCACTGTACCTGGATCTACATGGAGGGTTTAAAGAAACCAGGTGGTTAAAATAATGTAGAAATAACTATCTCTTCTGTCAAGTTTCTTCCAAGCTTATATCTCGTTCTTCTAATTTTAAATAAACAGACTAGAAGGACAAGGCTAGACCAAATACTGGTTTCCAATCAAGTGGAACCCAGACAGAGGAAGAAGCACACTAAAAAGATTCAACAGTTCTCAGAACCAATTATAAAACTCCATTCCAATTTCACTGAAAACATTTGTCTTTTTTCTTTGAAACTGAATTTAAGAAAAAGAAATGAAGATGGAAGGACAAGTTGTACTATGCCTGTACAGTAAAAATGTACATAAACAGTAAAAATGTACATAAACATTCAAAAGCTGTGTGGTATTTCTATTTATTTATAATAAGCTCGTTGGGTGTTTTTGTTTGAGTTGTGTTGGGCTTTGCCCTCACAAAAGCACCCATTGACTTTGGAGTATTACTGTATTTTTAGAAGTAAGTATTCTTTTGGGAGCCCAGAGACTTTTCTCCTTGTGTAAATTGACTAGTGCAGCTCTCTTGCGGACGCTTTATTTGCTAAGAGAAATATCTTTTTTCAGAATAGCTGTTCTGATCATGACAAGGCCTATATAGTGAAATTATGATGTCAACCAACTTTTCTCCATACAGATAAGCTTTAGGTACCATGGTGGGCCTAATCCCTTGCATATAAAGAAAGTATTAAATTACATTCTGGAACCTCAGAGAAAACATAGGTAGAATTTACGTACTCTGAGTGTCATATCCATAGTTGCCAATGTGTAACTATGAAGTAAGAATACAGCCATGTCCTCATCATCCTATCACCCTAAATAAATAAATACATAATTTTACTTATATATATACACACANACTCATTCTTTATTTTTCTTTTATTTCTCAATGAGAATAAAAACAATGTAGAATTTTGTGTCCTCTGTACATCATAATTTGTATACCGTCTTTGGGGTACAGACCCCAAAAGTTTTTGTAATAAACCCTAATTAAACTCTAAATGCAGGTCAGGGATTATCAACAGTACAGAAATTCCAGTGGAGAAACAGACTAAAAGATTATTGTCATGATGTTACATCAGACCTTTTTATATCCAATTTCCAAATCTAATTTTTTAAGAAATCTTTCAATTTAAATTTAATATAATTAACAAGATAGAAATTAATGAGTTTAAAAGATTCTAAATTCTAAAAAAATATCCCTAGAAGCAAAAGGAGAACCTTTTTGTCCTTAAATAAACCTTAAGTATACAGACTTGGTAGCAGCTAACAGTAAAATAAAATCTGAAGAGTTTTCTTACAATTTTCTCCTCTTGATTTTTTACCAATTCCACCATCAGAGCAGGTCTTAAGCAATTTGAACAGTTGACTCTGATAGGAACAATACCCTCCCATCCATTGATTGAGTTAGTTTGGTAGATTTGTCAGAATTTCTTTTATCTAGAGGGAAAAGAGAAAAAGAGAATTTGTAAACAATTTCTTCTGTGATAACCAAATAGTCTGCCTGCAAGGAACTTGGATGACAAAACCTCTACAGCAGAGGCCAAATATTTCTTCTGGAACACACAGGCAGGAACACAGATTTGAGTGCATTTGTGGTTGTGTCTATTCAGTGTGTCTAAGGACTCAGTCAAAGCAAGCTTGTTAGGTTCAGGGAAAATAATTGAAAACTAACTTTTAACTCAGCCATTTAGTGTGTGGGAAAGACTTGCAGATGGGGATGAATGCCGAAGGGAGGGAAGCAGTGCTTCGATGGAAGTGGAGGACCATGGCTCTGACTTTGGAAGACAGAGAAGGGTATATACAAATGGGAACACAAACCATGACAAAGAAAATAGTTGCCTTTATTCAGTGGCTTTCATTAAATCAACCACTAAGTGGCAATTACTGAGATACAATAGGTACATTCAGACTTTGACAACCTTCCTCCTCCTCCAAATGTGGCTTTTATATTTCATTTGTCTTGAAACACCTGGTGGCTTTGTGATGTGAAACAACTATTACTCCAAACTATATAACACAGTGTGGGACAATCAAGTGATCCGTGAAAGGCTCTTTTATTTCTAGGTAATATGAGACGTTTTTATTTATGGCTTGCCTGTGATTGTGTGGGAATGTATATATGAGTGTGTGTGGAATTATGTTCAAAGGTTAACCTCTTACATTTTCAGTTGTGTCATGCAATATATGTGTTGATTTTTTTTTAACATGAAACCAGTTTTCACTTTTGTTTTATTTTTCATCTCAATTATTTACATATGAAATACTAGGCTTTAAATATTTGATGTATTCCATGAAACAAAATTTCATGGAAACAAAAAAGGAAAGATAATATTATATTGTATGATAGATACAATAAGAATGCTAGTAAGATAAAATATAGATTATCATATCTAGCCAGGTTTTACATTTTTACATACATGCTTATGTGTGACTTAATACAATGTTTTGTGGCTAAAAAAGGATAATGTTTAAGGAACACAGAAATAAAGAAACAAGTGGAATCCAAGTACCTGTTAAAGATCACCAAGCCGTGAATCCTATTTAAATAAGTTATATATCAAATACAATTTTTCTTTTAAAAACTCTTGATTGAAAGCTCATTTCAAAATCTCACAAAGAAATATATTTTGTAAGTTTGTTTCATATTTATTTTTATCTTAGTTCTGTATACCATTAGGGTAGCTTGAGCATGAACTCAGCAATGAGTTGTGTTTGATATACCATGTGTTAGATAACAAAATGCCATGTGCCCAAAGTGAAATCAGCTCCTGATGAAGAGAACTATTCATCAGTATGTGACAACTTCAGATAACATTCAAGGTATGTTGAAACACACATCTTTTGCAAACACACTCTAGATGTGAGTGTTAATGAGACAGACTTGCAGTACATCTGTCCCTGAAGAATATTGATTTCCTGATGCTGAGAAATCTTTACAAGTTCTACTAACCCCTTCTAATATATTATTTCTACTTTCTGCAAAATCATAGTTTTTATTTAATGAAGTGTCCATCAAAACAAATATCTATTTTTTCTTAGTTTTTGGTAGTTATTTGGATAAAACTGCACTGCTTCCAGATATGTATCTCTATAACTTATAAACAACTTTGCTTTCTCTTCTTTTTCTCAATCTACAGGATTTAAATAGTAGGTAAAAACTAATTTTAAATGGTTCACTGCTAAAATTAAGGCATACATTAAAAAGCAGTATATATTTAATGCTATTATTAAAAATATCATCATCAGAGATTTTATTTTTTCTCCAGACTCAAACAAGACAGCATTTTTTAAATGGATTCATAATAAGTCAATAATGCTGTTTTTAAATTTGCTTTGACTTTAAGGCTTTTGACTATTACAGAGCTATTATAGGTGAAGGAAAATAATAGGAAAACATTTTCCTAAGAGAACCACATCCATATATACATTAGAATGCTTATTAGTAACCAGAATCCTGTATTTTCATATAGCTTGAACTTTAGCTAAGGTTCATAAGGATAATAAACACAATTTTCATATGAAAAAAACCCTATATTTAGAAAGTTCTCAAACATAGAATATATGCAAAGTGCAATATCTTCTGCTTTTTATTTTTCAACTCTAAAACTGACAAGGTTTCAATAACAGGTTTCAGTCTTTAAATATATACTCAAGGAAACTATCTCTTGATTTATTTTAAATAAAATCTCTCATTTGAATAGTATATGTTTCTGTTTATGTGAAACTTAAGCCTGAATACAGAACAATATTATTGGCATTTCTATACTACATTTCAGGTTTTTGGTTTTGATTTTTTAAGGCAACAGCCAAAATTCAACTAACTATTCCTTGCCGTGCAGCCTGAGATGTGTAACACGCTGCCAACTCTCACTGCGTCCCTTCAAGGCTGGCGGGTGTGGCAATGCTCTGCTCTGAATTTTCAGTGGCTCACTGGCCAGAATCACCATGGTGCTTAAACCTCTGTGTAGCAGGCAGAGCTGGAGAGGGAGGGGCTACTGAAGAGATGGAAAGCATGGTTTAAAAGAGAAAAGCATGGTTTAAAAGGGGAAAAATTGTTTAGAATGCTAAACACATGTTAGTTTACATCTGCTACCATTTATGATTTCATCATTGCAACCAAAGATGTTGAATCTAAGCCAGATATTTCAAGTGTTCTTTTTATTGGTTTTGGGGTTTTTTTTGGTGGGGAGGTTGCTCTGTTTTGCTTTGGTTTGGGGTTTTTTTTGAGGATTTTTTGTTTGGTTGGTTTGCTTGGGTTGTTGTTTTGGTTTTTTTTGGGTCAGGTTTTTTTGCTTTTGTACAACAGATTAGCAGATGTGTAGGTATGGGAACAGACCTTTCTCTTATATAAGACATTTTTGTGTTCCTCCAACAAAAAAACTCTTTGTACCAATTGTGAAATTAATATTTTGTTTGATTGCTACAATAGCTGCTTGTGAAATGAGATTTGATGTCTACCCTTAAAAATTATGCTAAACCCCTGAAAATTCAACATTTTGAAATAGACAAAACTACCACTATTATTAGGATACTTTCGCTGCAAATTTACTGACTGCCAGGGCTATTACTATCAGTACTGCAATCACTTTTACCCTCTATTCCTGTTACTGACTACAATTGTCATGATTGTTTCCATACTAAGTCTATTGCTGCTGCTACAACTATTACTATTAATATTAAAAATTGGCCACTGATTTCAAACTACTTCCATTTCAGAGTCAGTGGCTTTGCCAACAGGGGATCCTTTTTCTAAGTTCACAGGCAGATAAAACACTTTCTGATACTGTTTATTCCTTGATTATAGAGAGCAAGCCTAGATGAATAGTTTAGACTAAATTCCTTTATATAACTCAAGTTAATGGAATAAATCCTATGCTAATAAAGTGATCTCCATGGAATTAAGATAATATGAAGTTACAAATTTACTGATCACTTTTTTGAAGCAGGATACTCTAGTCACAGAAGGTTCTGATTTATTTATTTTACTTTCAAAGTTGTAACTCTCCTAAGCTCATCAAAAGAACAAAGTGCAACTTAGAAAAGACGGAAGGATCTCTTAAACTCATTTACAAAAACTCTTTGATCTGGTTTGAAGGCAAAACCAGTATCAGAAAACCAAGTCAGAAATACAATTTATTAGGAAAAAGAAAAAAAATAAAAGGAAACCAAAATACATGCAATAATACAAAGGAAAAAGAAAACCACTGACAGAGTCAGAATACAGGTGGGTCAGGGTGTTGGTATCAGTCCAGTTGGAATGGTGGCTGCAGTCCTCCTGGAGTGGCAGATGTGGCTCTGTTGGAGCAGTGATCCTGGAGAAAGGTGCAGCCTCTGCTGAAGGTCCAGTGGTGATGGATGGGCCTGGTCTTCCTCTGGGAGTCCAGTGGAAAAGGCTGCTTTGGTGTCCTAAATCTCAGGCTTTTATCCAAGAAGAGAGGCTTTGCTCCTCTCCCAGAATGCAGCTTTTCTCAATGGGATAATGTAACTTTATCAGTGAGATTCAATGGTCGTTTGGCAGAAGATCTCTCCCTGGAGGGAGGATGGGTCAGGTTGTGGAAGAGATAAAGAAACTGCTCTTGCTGGTTTCTTATCAGCTGGCCTATTGACAGAAGATTACACCACCCCCAACCCCAGTTCCAACAGGTAGTGATGGAATACCTTTTTTGATTGCATTTTGCACTGCAACCCATGACACACTTGTCTCTTATCACATTCTTCTCTTGTCTGAGTGCTGAATCAGAATCTTAATAATACTCAAAGCATGAATTTACTTTTAGCAGAAATCACTGCCAAGAGCAAATGCCATATCAATTCACATCTCAATATTCTTAATATTAGGGAAAATCACTTTCTCCTTTCTCTAAGCTTAGAAAATGGCTTAGAATATCCTTTGTGCCAGTTTTATGCTGCTTAGTTATATTGGCTACATGCATCCTCATTCTTACCAGCTAGACTATATCTTTTCTTTCCTTCATCTCTCCACAAACTCTTTGTTCTGGAGACAAGGAAGCAAAAGAGAATTGTTTTCTTCTTCCCGGATATCCATTGTACCATCCAAATAGCTTCTTATTCTTTAGCTATAGGTTATGATTTGGTGTTTCTAGAGGGATTAAATGCTGAATATGTTGAATAGGGAGAAAAAGCATCTAACTATTGAAAATACTTCTATGAATTAATAATTATGTAAAAATAAAACAAACTCGAGCAAAATAAAACCAAAAAACCCTTCATAATTTTTCTCTTTGTTTTATGCTACCTGATCTGGACCAAATGACACTTTAACAAAATGATAAAAAACTTCTTTCTCTTTTATGATATTGAATCAAAATCTTGATTCATTATTTTTTATTATTTTTTCCTTAAATGCAGATCAAAAAAAAATTCATGTGTTTTTAGGGAAATATTTAAGACTTCTGAAAAGCACATTATCAGAATTTCTCATTTTTACCTGCTGCATATGATAGAAATATAAAAAAAAACAACAAAAACAAAACAAAACAGGGAAACTGTTTTGGAGATTTGATAAATATAAAACAATTTTGCACAATTATTTTTGGCTTCTGATACACAGTATGTATTAAATATTTCAACAAGAATCTTGTTATAGAAAATAATTAACAGTTTTCTATCTAGAAGAGCAGATATCTATCTTGTTATCTAACAGAATGCTGAAAACATTGTAGAATGCTGTGGGTGCTTAATACAGTTTTATAATCTAAATTTGAACTTAAAGTGTACCTCACTAAGTTGTAGGAAGTTAATTCAAAACGTGTATAAACCTACTTTAGTACAAAGAATAAAAGTGAAATGTAAAATTCTCAAATCAACAAGAATATATCAAGATGTCTGGCACAAGGACAATCACACAAGTTACTATGAATAATAAATGAATCATTTTATTTCTAAATGAGTTTTTCCCTCCACTGTTTAGAAATGAGAGAGAAAAATCAAGAAAATTAAACCATCAATCCTCTATATCAAATCAATTAACAAAGCAGTTAACTTTGACCTTCAGAAGTCCTTTGATGTTGGTTTCATCACTTTGTTGGGAAGACTACTTTTTTCTTTGCATTTTCTTTATAAAGTAAGGTACAACAGGCACCTAACTCATACCAGACTTCCTCTTATAATGAGCACACATAAAAATAAATCATAATAATCAACAGTTGAGCTTGAAAAAGTAGCACTGACTTGCTAAGATACTAGAAAAATTAAAATTCTTTTAACTCTTATAAGAAAATGGCCATTATGCCAGCTTTTATTTATGTTTGGGAGGAAAAATATTAATGCTTATCAAGTAAATACATCAGAAAACAGAAATATTTTTAAGATGAAACTGATTTTTAGAGAAAATAATGTTTTGAGCACCAATAAAAATATTTGGCATTGTTGTTTTAACCTAAGGCAGCAGACAAAATATCAAAAAAATATCATATTTACTATGAAACATGAAGATTTGTTTCAAATAAGGTATATTTTAAATTGCACCACAACAGATATTTCTCCAGAGCAATTCATCAGTGCTTCTTGACATCAGCACTTGGGAGATAAACTTCAGAGGAATTGTAAAACTGAAACAATCAGAAAATGGTATTCCATCACACCTGTATTGCAGAGATTGGTTAGTCTTGTTTATTGTTTTCCCTTTGTGCAATCTGTATATTTTTTGCACATATAGGTTATTTTAATTTTAAATCATGCTAATCTGAAACCAAATTACACTGTCACCTGTCCATGCTGATATATCCAAAACCAAGAAATGTTGCAAACTGGTCGTAAGAGAGAAAAATTAAGAGCTGAAATATCTACAACAATCACACATCCTCATAGCATCTGCTAGAGCAAGTACTGGTGAGAAGCTTTTTGATTAGTTCTAGTAAGGTAAACATGAAAAATACAATGAAAATATTCCCAGAGCAAGTTTGAAGTATTTCATATTTGATTCAAGCTAGTAAAGGGGCACAAAGGATGGAAGGTCCTATCCATCATTCATTTATAAAGTAATCAAACATTGTTCCACTGAGCCTCCTGAGGTGAAATTTCAAGACTAAGAAATCAACCAGCACAGGTTCAAAAAAAGCATTTCTTCTCTCCTCGTCTGTGTTCAGAATACGAAGAGCGTGTCTACAACTGTAATTCCCATTTTTCTAGACCTGTGTGTCCATTTGTGCTTCCTTCTACTGTAGTTAAATTGAAATATTAGTTTGAATTATGGCTAGGAAAGTCTAGTGAAATAGTCTGTCAGCTATGTGCTTTCCAGAAAGGTGCAAAAGTTACTCCTATGGAAGTTATGGAACAAGAAAACAAGACAGATGCCATGATCTCCATGAACTGTCAGCAAATTTCATAAAATCTACATATTTGATCACTTTGGAATTAGGTGTGGATCGTTGGTGAGTGAATACTCAGTAGCCTCTTCAAATACATATTTTGACACATACAGTAGCACAGAAATGAGATTTCTACCTTCAAAATCCATGCAAACCACATTTTCCTTATTTAAATACCACCTTTTTAACTGGACTATAGATATACTTAAAATAAGAGTGAAGTAAGAGCTTTCATCAAATTTCGTGGGGTTCCATGATGCCAGATCCAATTTCCTCTGGACTCTTTTATCCCCAGTTGCAGAACTAGATATATTGCAATATTTCACTTTCTTTACTATTTTCTTCATTCCTTCTCCTCAATGTTTTCATGATAATGACATCAGAAGCTGGATCACCATGGAGCATCCCAACAGATCCTTAGTCTCTGTGAGTGGGGAATCAGTGGCTCAGGGCATGGCAAAAAATGGCCTTGAATAAAGTTTCTTGTCCTCTGGATTATCTTATTTCTGGCATTCCCAGCTTTAGACAACTTCCTCAGTAGCACTTACTGTCAAACCAGCTCTCTCATCATCTTGCAGGACAGGATTTTTTATAGAGTTATCCCATATATGTGACAAGCATTCTTAATAGTAAAGCAGCTCAGGGATCTTGAAGCTGATAAACTCACATGAATTCATTACTCTTCTATTCAAATTTTGAATAGTTTTAATACCCACACAACACAAACAGCAACTAAGATAAACAATTTCCAAGGATAAATGAGAAATACTGTAAGGTATTTGAGGTATTTGACTTCAAGAATTTGTAGCCCTTCTGTTACAAATTCAGGAACCACCACAATTTGGCCTAGAATTTTATTATTGAATCTCCTGCCCAGAGCCTAGATTTATCAAGAGAATTACTGAGGCCTTTGTAATCTTTGAATGAAAGCCAGGTCCAGACTGGAATGAATTTGGGTATGACTTGTGGTTCCCTATCAAAATCTGATCAGACTCAACTGTTCTGTCTAGAGTTTTCTTTTTAATTTTTGAATTTGACTGGTCTTGAAACTTGAAAGTGGAGGCTAGGAAGACACATGAATATACCCTTGTGAAACATTTTAAAGGCAACTACCACAATCACTACCACAATCACACAGACTTCTGCTTTCACTTTGATTCAAAAAATGGTGGAATCTTCTTTTAAAAAAACTGCCTACATTTCTCACTAACAACTGGATCCCTTTGATAATTTGTTTTAGTTTATCACAATATTATTTGTGATAAATTTGTTTTCCTCCTTTAATTTCAACACTGCTTTGCTTAATTGTGCCAAAAAGTATTTATCCTATAGGCTAAGATACACTTAATTTACTGCCCTGAAATGATAAATTTGGATAGTACAAGAATCAAATACATGACATGTCCACAGAAAGAAACAGTACAAGGGCTTCTTGTAAATTAAATCTCACATGAGCTTTCAGCCAGGGACCGGGGCTCAATACTGTAAATTAGTCACTTACTATTTTTCTTGTGTTTCACCAACAGAAAATAACTCCTGCACCATGATTTGAGGCACTTTTGTTCTTCACAAACACTGAATTCAAAGCTCCCAGCCCTCTGTAGCTCCCCATGCTCACAGAGTCCCTGATCTCACCCTTTTTGGATAGGATATTTGGAGCCAATGCAGCAGCTGCTTAATCCAAGTTTTAAATGAAGCTCACTGCAAACATTTGCAGCAGTGAACTAGTCAGATTTGATCAATGAGAGCCTTTTCCTCCACAAGTTTAAGTATTCTAGACAAGTGCTATGAATACTTCTGGCTCTGGGTATGGTTTCACTTAGGAATTTGGAAGGGGTGGGGTAGGCTCACACGGGTAGAGTGGGGCATGATGAAAGTTTTCCATGGAGGAAAGAATTAAAGGTTCAGGAACAGAAAGATAGGGAGCTGAAAAATTTATGTCAGAATTATTTCTTAAGGATATATCTTTGGGGAGTATACTTAATTCATTATTTCAGAAAATTCTCCATCTTCTGAAAGGAATACAAACATACTCAAAGACAGTTCTGAGTTTTTATGCCTAAGAAACTTCCTACTTGCCTCCAAGGCATTCAGTCATCTTGTTTACTTTGCAATGTCTGGGACACAGTAACAAACACTTTTCTTGATTAGGTCTCGGTGAAGGTTTCAGAGGCCATAATTTGTTCACAGCTGTCAAGGCTTTTCTTACCATTGCATGCAGCAGCTGATTATTCTCTTCAGTCTGAATCGTGCATCACTTTACACGTGCATATAAGGAGTTTTTTCTGTCTTTTTGTTTTTTTTCAGATTATTTTTCTTTTTAACTAGCCACAGAATCATGTAAAATATAAAATTCTTTACCAGCTAATTCAGACTTGAAGCTTTAAGTAAAAAAAGTAAAAAAATATTATTCTGTAGTTACAAGTTCTAATTAATTAATCCAAAATAACCTGCAGGAAATTTAATTATTTTACACTCAATTTCTGGGAGAATTAAAATCACAACATGAGCAGGAAAAAAGTCCACACTTACCCACCTAAAAAAACCCAACCAATTAATCAATCAAAATAATCAAAATAATCAAATAGGTGGCCCAAAACCCCAAACAACACAAACCCAAACAGCACCCTGCATTCCCTCTGAACAGGAAGTAATAAATATCTAAAGTCTAGATGTTTTGGTACCTGGGGTGTATATTGATATACACAACTCACTGGATTCTCTTTTTAAGTTTCTGTTTACATACTTATTTGAGTGACTGAACTGGGTTAGCAACATTTTTCTCTGGTCATCTTAGACTACCATGTGTTTACCCTTCTTTTTGCATTCCCCATTAGTGTGTCATTGCCAGCAGAGATTTTCATAACCTCTTATGTAGTTGATATAATCATCAGAAACTTTTCTGTTAGGGGTTCAGATTCCTAGAAAAGAACTCCAGGTGAACAGAACAGTCCATTTTATGTATCATAGGTATCTATAGATTTCATCCTAGAAATGTCTATTTTCATTGACATNNNGACATAATCCCTTTCTCAATCCTAGATCTCACTTATTTTCTATATGGTGACCATTGAACTAAATGGTGACCTCACAGGTTTGATGTACAGATGTCAAATTCTGTGGGGCTCTCCTGAAGTGAGTACTAAGAAAAACTTAAGAAGTGGGGAGGTGGAGTATGCAGCAGCCAAAAAGAGTCCTACACATTTCTTTGATACTAAGTCATAGTAACGCTTTGATTCAGCTGAAGTTATTCAGCTTTAATTTAGCTTGAAGTTATAGGTCAACAATTGTTTTAACTGAGAAGGCTGAGACATGATTTATTTAAAATGTCCTCTAAATATCCAAAATATGAACAGATTATTCCTAATTCACAATTAGATTTCAAAACTATTTCTATAAATCAGTTTCTTCATGCTATATCGTTTTTCTTCTCTCCCTCAAGTCCAGTTATATGATTTATTTGGGACTTTTTCCCACAATGTGACAAGTATTGAAGGTTGACCCATATAAATATAAAAGACACACTTTGATGTCTGAATTGACAATAGTATCTTGTTTTTATTTTTTCTGTGTGTTGTGATGTTTCTAAACCACGGGAAAGGCTCAAAGAGCATTTAAACACTATATAAAGTTATTAAAATGTGACACATGACAATATGATGTTCTTGTTTCTGTTTCTAAATTCAAGCATGACTTCACAAACAGTTTAGGAAAATTCAGATATGCAGATTTTAGTCAGCTTTTTTTTATGCTTGATACTTTACTATGGGGTCAGTAGCTATACATTCACAAAGATGCATATCCATTTCACTTGACTATTAAAATTCATATACCAAATGGGTATATGTTAAATATTTGACTAATAAATATTTTGGAAAGCTGACTTATAAATTTTAAATTGAAACACTATATTTGCTTGGAACATTACTTTTTCCTCATTCTTAAGAGATATCCAGGGTGTTAAAAAGTCTTGCCTTGGGTTTATTTTATGGCTGGCCTAGATTTATTACTTTTAAAAGTAAAGGAATGCATCTTAACCTAAATGCACATAAAACTCACATGGATTGTGGATTTTCTAAAAATGACTGATACTATACATTTGGAACACAATGTGTCTTTTTACTTACTGCAGAACAGAAACTTAAGACTAGGTAAAGAGTATCTATACTGTAAGAAGTATCTTCTTCCTATATATTATCCTTATATGCTCAGATAATGATGGAAAAGTATTGTTTTAAAAACATCTTTCTCCATGGCTGTGGTGACTTCTTTTGTATTCAATGACAGATGTATTTTTTATAAAAATTCACAACACCAAATGCTTTCCTGTTTTCATTAAGTGTATTTATTACTGTATACTCTTAGTGATCTTTCCATCCAAGGCTTCATAACGAGAAGATCCCTAACAGCCTTACAGTTTTTTTAATGTTTTCTATTGCAGTCACAAGAGGGACTTCACTTAAACAAGAACTACATTCAGGCAGGTTGATTTTTTTGGAGACAGCTGAGATTAGGTGCCTGCAGGTCTCTGTTTACAGGGAGACAGGGAGGTGACAGACTGCCACTACAATTAACAAAGAGGAAGCCAATATCATCAACGCAGCCTGCAATACTTTTTCTGCTGACATACTGTAGATGTCAGCTTTAGGATTAGCTGAATGGCTGCCAAAGTTGTTTTGACTTTATTCATTAGGCCTTATTTAACTAACATGTAAGCAGAGATAGCTATGCAACTTAACCTGCAGCTAAATCATGTACTAGTGAGAAACAGACTTACTAACTTACTTAATTTCCAGACAAGATAAGTTCTTCATATATATGGTGGAATAGATTTTGGGAGCACTGCTATTAGTAAAGAAAAATTGTTTTTTTATCAGGGGAAAGAACTTGTGTTTTTTAGGTTACATGATATTTTCCTATTCACATAATAATATTGATGGAGCACTGGAATAATTGCCTGGATTCAGTGACCAAGCTTCTTTCAATCATTTTTTTAGGTTCTGTATTCTTAACTTAGTTAATTGAAGAATTGAAAATCCTATGTGCTATTCATAACAATAATTAATAATTATTAATTTTTAAATGCTTTGTGTTTATGATACCCAGAAGATGGCTTTGTGGGTTTTATCAATAAAAAGTCACAATAAACACTTAAATCATACTTTAAATTATCTATAAAACTACAAATTGTCATTTTCCTGAAGTCACAGTGAAAATGTTTGGCCAAAGTAACATACCAGGTCAAATTAGAGATCCATAGCAGCTTTTGCTTTCACAGATTTATGGAATTTAAATTAATTCTAACAAATGTTAGATGAGTTTTTGAGGAAAGAGTGAAGATATATGAATATAATGGGATTACTGCTCAAGATAAACAGACATCTCTGCAGAGGTAGTTCACCTACCTAGAAATACCAAGTTAAAAGGAAATCTAATCAGGATGTGTTAGATGACATGAGACACAGAAAGAGTCCTGAATAATGGAAGAATTGTTAACTTGGTTATTCAGAGAGTTGTTGATGAGAAGTCAACAATATGTGAAAGGAGTTAAAGAAATTAAGGGAGTTCCATTAATGATTTTTTATCTATGGGTTGAGTAAAATAGGTCCTCTGAAGATGCTGAGGATAACTGCCCATGTGTTTTTGTATACACATTTATGATTTTTTTGAGAATATTGAATGTTTATGTCATAAAAGGTCTTGACCTGAAAGCCCTTGAAGTTAAAGTCTATAGCTTTCTGAGTTTTTTTAATGATTGGATTATAAACAATGCCCTTCCTCTATACTGTGTGTTAGAGGATCTCACTCTCAACTCAAAACAAGATTCAAAAGAAATTTTAAGTGATATGTCACTGATGACACCACTTGATATCGTAATGCATCAGTAAATCGAGACAGATATTATGATGGTGAGGCAATACATAGACTTTTTTTTTTCCTGGGGCTTATTTGGATAAACTCTTAAAGACAATAAACTATATCAGCATTTTCTAACCCATTCCACAAATAATAAAGCAAGAAGACAACTGCTATCTGTCAAAAGCTATTCAAAATAAAGGAAACCTGTCGCTGTGCCGGACACAAGGACATACGGACACCTTCTCTTGAGAAAGTTGAGAACAAGTATTTATTAAACATCTGACTCCAATATTTATAGCATGTCCAGAAAGACCAGGGATTGGAGAAGAAGGCTGACACCTCTCCTATCCCATTGGTAAAGACAATTGTCCATCAGTTGTTTCCTCACAGGAAAAGTATGAAAAACAACTTCGTCTTATCAAACGGACTATTGATAAAGGTCCTTCCAACCGTGAGAAAGAAGCTAGTTACAGTAAAAACAACCAGTTAGAAACTGCATTAAGAAAAGCCTGAAAAATCAGGGTGACAGAAACCTGTGTCCTGAAGTCTGCAAGAGGGAGAGGTATGGAGTCTGTTGGAAGTTGTATTTTAAATTTGTAGTTTGAGAAGAGCTTCAAGAAAAATGTATGGAAACAAAAAGTCCCTCTGCTCCAAGCTCATCTCATTGTTATATTCTTATCCCATAATCCCATGGTAGATGGTTTAAGGGATCTGTTATCTTTCATATCACACAAGTACTATTGGAGTTATCAATCCTGTGTGAAGTGTTGGGTAGCAAAATTTGTCATATGGGGCCTCCAAAGTCTAACTGACAGAGAGATTAAATGGTCTCCATGGAGTCTGTTAGTCATGGAAAAGTTACTTTGGTGTTTGATTTTGTGAGAATCAAAGCATTTGGTGTTGTTCAGTTTTCTTCTTTTGTTCTATGTGTGTCTGATTGCTTGTGTGGTTATTTGTTCTTCATACAACAGAAATTACTTTGGATTGCTGAGAGGAAACAATAGGACATCTTCAGAGACAGGATAGAATTAAGCAGTTGTGTGTAACAAATTCCTCTGAGTGGGAATAACATCAATCAATGGGTACTGTTAAGCTTTCTTGGAGTATTCATTGTCCTTTATTAAAATCATTAGTTTTCATGAGAGAAACTATTGATGTTATCCAGAATGTGCAGGTTTTCTTTAGGCAACACAATAAAGTGTTTAAAAGTTTATTTAAAAAAAAGAATATATGTTATAATAAAAGTGATTTATACTCAATAGACTATTTAGAACATAGAAGAGTATAAAAATGTCAAGATGTGAGTTTGTCAAACATAAAAGGCAGCTTTTCTTCTGGTGAAATATGTGACTGTTATTGAAATAATTTTTTTCTTCTCTTGTATAAACATAATCAGTCTCAACTGAAATGACTTACAGCTCAATTATATTTTGCATGTAATCAGTTCCAAACTCTTTGTAGGTGCACAGAGATGTGGAAATCAGCAACAGATCACAAAAGAAAATAGAGCGTGCCTTTATTTAAAAGACACCTGAATAAAAGATGTGAATAATACAATGTTGGGAACAATGCTGGTGTCAGGCAGACAAGATCTAAATAGGAACTGATCAGAGATGTCCATAAAACAAAAGTTTTCAAAGACGTCAATGAATCATCAGTCTGCAGTTGTCTCCATTTTTTTATCTGAGACTAGTGCTTAGCAGCACTAGGAGAAAGAGTGGTAGACGAGAAATATTGGGGAAAAAGATAAAAAAATATGGACATAAGAAATTTCCAGTGTTCTGTCTTTCAGTTTGAAATTTTCCTGTACTAGAGGCAGAAAAACCTTTGTTTAATCTCTTTAGCACGCATTTTAAGATACGGTATTTAATATCTAAATTGACTCTATCACTTTTAACCATCATGAAAGTTTAGAAAATGAAGACTTACTGAAATTTAAGAAAGGATTCACTATTTCTGATATATCTGGTTGCTAAACAGGTATATTTAAATAGTAAACTTAAATGTATTCAGCCAGAGAATAGGTGGAAAGGGGGTCTCCTGAATCCCTTAAGGACTCTAGATATATCTAGCATGTCTAGATGTCATAGGAATGGAATAAGGTGTGCTGGTGGAAAAGGAGATAAAACCTGTGAAGTAGTTTAGTACTCTGTTACTTTAGAGTATAGAAGAGAATCACCATAATAATAAAACATGAAGGTAGGCAAACTTCACCACAAACTCCAGGAAAGCTCTGAACTTGCTGTATGTGTTTGGATCAATACTTGAGTCTGTGATGAAATGGGAAATACTAATGAATAGATCAGATTAATAGACTTATTCTCATCCCCACTGAAATACTAACCTTAGCTTCTGCCTTGAAAGAGTATATTCTGCTCACTTCTACAAATAGAAGTGGAATAAAAAAAGGTATTGAAATGGAAAACAAAATGAAATATGATTTAGATATAATTTTACAGAAGTGGAGCACATAAAAGCTCAATCAGCTACTGTTTTAGAAAACAGGATTGCTGAGCTTTCCACACATAATAGGGAATCCCTCGATAATTCTCTGGTTTGAACAGTAATTACAAACAGCACAAGATGCATTCATAAGCAACAAGATGTTATTGCCAGCATTAGCAACTACAAAGAATACATCTGTTTTGATCCAAATTTTGAAAATTTTATGGTAAACAAAATGTCAATATAGTTGAGGCATTTTTAGATCAATGTGGTCATGTGTGGGACTTTTTTTATTTATGAAACCTTTCATGTTCAACTGAGTTTTTCCCACTATGCTGACTGTCCTGCAGAAAAGTAAAGAATTTAATTAAATTGTTTGAAATTTTTCATGATTAATATCTCCAAAAAGTTTATCATCATGCTTCATAAGCAACCTTCACTCCAGAATACTCATTGTCAAAATTTTTCTACTTCAACTATAAGATTTCTGAAATAAATTTCTGAATATTTGTTTTTACAGTAGCTGGATCTTCCTTAGATAGAGGTTAAACACAGATACTCTGCTATCTATTGTGAAATTGCAGACAATTTTTCTGTGGTTTTTTTTTTTTTCTTTTTAATCATTGGGCTGAACAATGCAGGGGATCAGACATGAGACCTGGATCGTGTCATATGTACCAGTGCAATCTAGAATAGCTGTGAAATAATTATCCTGACAGGATGAAATTGGGAGCCTGAAATCAGATCCTTTTAGAAGCAGTAATTAAGTCTTTCTGTTGTTTACTGCAGGTGAATTTAAATATTTTTGTTCTATGCTCTATACTATTTTATGTTTGTTTGGTTCGCATTTCTCTTTCTGTTGTGCCTGAACTCTTTATTCTCTACTCATATTTTTCATGTTTTGGAATCCTATTCTCATCAACATGAACCTTAGGAATGTTTTACCTTCCAAATAAGTGTGTACCCTTTTAGCTGGATAATGAAGGAACAAAAATTAAGCCTGCTATAAAGATCTGTGACTCTAATTTGGTCTTTAGAGAGTGTGCATCAGTCTAGACAATGTAAAAGGATGCTGCTAAAAGGTCTAGACTCTTGCTACAGAACTACTGCTCCCATATAGCAAACTCCAATCTTTTATTTGTCTCTGTACTCTGATTTCACAGAAGTCTCTTGTGCCAAAACAATTCAAATAAACACTGGAATTAGTTTGAAATATTGTTAAAGGATGAGACAAGGATGTAAAATAGCAGATGATATGTTCATGAATTAATTGTTCTGGTGTGAGAAAACATCTTATTATTATGCCCTTTGCTGCAGTTCTGAGAGCAGAATGTTTATTGAGAGCTGTCATCTGTAGCAATTTTCAAGCACACTACACAGAAAACAAAGGAAATGTCATAGCTCTGTGGATAGTACTGGTAAGATGCTTTCAAGTTAGAAATTAACACTACCAGAGGATGAGCTCTGACATCAGAGTCAAGTTTTCCCCATAAGAATTAATGACTTTCCTCTTAATATCCTGATCTAAACAAAAAGGTCTGCATAGTGTATGCACATTCAGAAATCTGCACACCCTCTTCATTGAGCAGCACAAAAGCAAAGAAAGCCATGGGAAATCTGCCCCTGTAAGGCAGAGCTGTCAGAGGAAGAATCTCAGAGCTCTCGGAGCTGCACTCAACATCTTAACAAAACACTCTGCAGGAACCTGCAGCTGGTGCACTGTGATTTCAAGACAATATGCTAAGGCAGGGAGATGGAAAGGTACTAACCAGTTACACTGTGCACTCTGGGGATTCCTGACAGCCCAGCACACACAAACTGAAAAAGCTTTGGAGAATTAACACTCGTTGAACTCTCACTCCGTAGAGGAAAGTAACTCACAGGAAGGCATGCTGAATTATAAAGTACAAGACAACAGAGGGATGGGTATAAAGCAAACAGACTTTTATGATTCTTGAGCATGGAAAGTGACTATTCCATGTTCAGATCAGGGAACAGATCCTTTACCTTCCCAGCAGTACACTGTTATGATGAGAGCTCTCTACCTCCTTTACTGTATGATAGAAAGCAACACTGAAGGCAACACACCCCAGAGATGTGAATGTTGGGTCCTTAGTAGACAGCAATTAAAACCCCTCTTTGAAGAAGAGTACAGATGTTACCAGCATGTTGTAGCTGCTACTTTCAAGAATTAATAGAACAAAATGTTTCCTTTACAACCTCCATGGTACAGTGGGTGTAGACTGGATCTGAGAGAAGATCCAGGAACTAATGTTTAACTTCTTGACACTTATTTCACATAGCTATGGAATTATGTACTTATGTACTTATAAATATTATTTTATATTTGAAGAATATGAATAAAGACTGACTTTTGCCTCCCTATATATTCTTTTAATGTAGATATACTGTTTATGTACATCTTGCTATAAAGATCTAACATCTAGAATACTTAACCTATGTCTCTGGGAAATACAATGTTAATCATACAGTAAAGGTAGTGGTGAATGGCAAGGTAAAGACTTGAAATTGGCCCCAAATCTACAAATCTAGCTTCCATTGACCTAGTAACTTTAAAGAAAATGTAAGAAATTACATAAATTCATCTTATATATGGGATTTATTGTGCAATTACTTAATTGTTTTAAAGTGATCTATGGCTGTACTAGTAGATTTAGTGCACCACTCCTTGCCCTTGAGACAAGCCAGGAGCAATGTTCCACATCTGCGCTATCAAATTTTCCTTGTCATCAATATATTTTGTCTGAATGTATTTTACCTACTGGCACTGCTCACTCCCTTGTAGTAAATCCTGATTTGTACCTGGACATTGCTGGGGAGCATTATATGCAAAACAGGCTTTCAACTATTCTGCTAATGCACAGTGATTGAGTGCCTGGAGGCATTCCCTGCTGCTGCTTAGTTTAACAGCACAAACCTGTGCTGACAATCCCAAGGGCTTTACCACAATTTCCTCATCATTGACCTCTACACTGCCTCCTCAGTGCTGGTAGAGGAGCTCATGCACCTTCTTTTCTGGGCTACTTTACACCCTATGGTTGTATTCTGAGAATTGTCAAATAAGTACAAATAGCTTCTTACTGCAGCAGCAGCTCACTATATGCTGTAGCTAGTCCTTTTCTGTAGGACTTGAACTTGTACTATAATAGAGATATACAACATGACTCCAAGGTTGGTTGAGTAGCTTCTCAGGTATGGAGGCTCTCAGTATGCACTATGGCTTTCAGATTCCAACAGGAGTTGAACTAGAAGTGTTTAGAAAATATAGCTGTTATGTCAAAATGTTTTCTGGATAGTTTTTATAGAAGTGAAACTTTCGGTTTGAACGACAGGTGTCTGCTAAGGAAAGTAGGAGCCTGCCTTGGAATAAAGGATATAAACCCCCTCCGTCTGAATTATAGTTTTGGATTTAAGGGGGCTCTCAGGTAAAGATATGGGAATAGGAATAACAGATTCTTATTAGGAGTACTAAAATAAAACAAGCATGCAATATTACAAAAAACTATAAACCCTCTGACAGAGTCAGAATACAGCCTGACACCCTGTTGGTCAGGGTGTTCGCAGCAGTCCAGTTGGAATGGTGGCTGCAGTCCTCTTGGAGTGGCAGATGTGGCTCTGTTGGAGCAGTGATCCTGTAGAAAGGTGCAGCCTCTGCTGAAGGTCCAGTGGTGATAGATGGGCCTGGTCTTCCTCTGGGAGTCCAGTGGAAAAGGCTGCTTTGGTGTCCCAAATCTCATGTTTTTATCCAAATAGAGAGGCTTGGCTCCTCCCCCTGGCTGGAGCATTTCCCAGTGGGATGATGGAATTTTATCAGTGGACCCAATGGCCCATTGGCAGAAGATCTCTCCCTGGAGAGAGGATGGGCCATGGAAGAGAAAAAGAAACTGCTCTTGCTGGTTTCTTATCGGCTGGCCTATGGACACCACCCCCCACCCCAGATGCAAGAGATGGTGATGGAATACACACTCTTTGGTTACATTTTGCTCTGCAACCCATGACAGAAATTTGTGATATTAAAGAGTGTTTCAAATAATTTAGTAAGCTTTATTTAAGCCCTAAATTAATCAGTGTCCTGTTTAATTTTTTGTTCATGTTTCCTTTATAAGTAGATGAGAATAATTACCTTTGTGATTTTGCAGTATTTATTTTCCATTTTGATGGGCTCATAAAAAATAAACAGTATGGGGAAAGGCAATTATCTTTAGAAACATCAACAAACACAGACACATACACACATATGCACACACGCATCTAACCATAACCAAACCCAAAAGAAGCAACAAACCAAAACAAAGACCATTAAAATCCGAAAAACAGAAAAAAAGAATCCCATGTCTTTCTGCTTTTTCATCAAGTAAATGTATTAATACTGCTGATTTGATTTTAGTTACCAATCTTTGTCAGAATCCCTTCTTCCATTAAGTAATTATTTATCCGTAACACTGTAGAAAAATTGGAAGTTCTAAACACACTTTTATAAATTCTGCCAAAACCTCAAACTCTGATATAGTAGTTTCATTTATCTATCTTTAAAGTCTTTATACTACTTAAATGTACCCACTGAGCTCCAAGAGAATATAAGTGGGTCTGTTTCTGGAGGGAAAATTAATCCCCATGTTATTGAAATGTTTGTCTTTATGAACAGCAATGCCATATTTACTACTAAAATTAGTACCTATTCCCTTTTTTAGATAAACTAAGTAGAAAGATTAGAAAAATTATCTCTTCAATAAATATTTGGCAAGGGTTTTTTGGACAGGCAAGCCCAATTTGATTCTTAGAAACTGAGTCTTAAAAATTGACACGGTTAATAAATTTTGTTTATTTACTGTGTCAATTTCTAAGAATCAAATTCTGCTTTTAGAGACACTGAGATAAACTTGGATTAAAAAAGGGAAGTCAGGAAATTAAGGGCAAAAAACATCATTTTAAATGATGAAGTAAATGAGAAGAGAGTTTCCTCCGAAGTTTCTATTTATCTGTAACAGAAAATAAAAATAAGTCCTGGATATGATCACTTGCATCAATCCAAATGTTAATGTATCTGCTTAAGTCTAGACCCATTAATTTAAATAAGAACAAAGTACGTGCTTTTTGGTAGGCTCTTCTGTTTAGGGGCAGACATTAGAAAATATTTAAAATTCAATCCTTATTTTAGAAGCATTAACATCTGTCTCAGCAGCAAGTGATGAGGCAATGATGACAAAGCTGAAATCAGAAGAGTGTACTTTATTTTAGAGACAAACAGGAGTTTACTAATTTTGGTACTTTCCTCTTGAATAAATCCCTACAAGTTCTGGTTGGTACCTTCTTGAATAAATCCTTACAAGTTCTGGACGCTCTGCAGAAATGGATGACTCACACTATCATGTGAAATATCCTGTATTTGCAGCCTGAAGGCAGTGCTAGAAAGAGCTTTTGTCTACATGCCATGTTTCTTACTTTTATAGCTAATGAATCAGGTATTTACAGCATTTTCTTGTCCTACTGTCTGTGCCTGCATAGGTTTCTGCTGTACAAGATGGGGGAAGAAACACTAAGTTTACTATTAAAAAGTAACAGAAAAGAAAATAAGGGAAATTTAGGAGGTGGAAATTTAGAGCTGAACTGTTATTTTCACATTAGTGACAGTAAAAATTGAGCCTTACCTACCTAAATAAATGGAATTGCAAAACTTAATGGGATGTGGAGAAGATCTTTAATAAAAACACATTTTGTTCAAAATTGTTAGCTGATGTTCTCAAGGATGCATCTGTATTTATTTAATGCATGAAGGTGTTAGAGCAGGGGAGGGCCTCTGTGAGAAGGGCCAGGTTCTGCCTTTTGCCAGAAACAACCAGTCCCAGCTGGCTCCAATGGACCTGCTGCAGGGCACAGCTGAGCCTGTCAGATGATCTGGTGGTGCCTCTGTGAAAAAGTGGTTTAAAGACTGTAGAAAACACTGTGAAGCCACTGTGAGAGACAGGAGTGACAAAAATATGAGAGAAACAAGCCTGCAGAAACCCAGATCAGAGAACAAGGAAGATAAGGATGTGCTACAGGTGTTGATGTCCATAGACTAGCAATGCAGGTTGTTTCCTTGTAGCCCGTGGAGGGTCCATCGTTTTCTGGCTGGAACTGTAGCCCAGAGAGAGAAACCCATGCAGAAAATGTCTGTTCTGACAGAACTGTACCTCACAGAATGAGCACATGTTGGAGTAGGAAAAATGTGTGAGGCCAGAGGAGAACTAGAGACTAGACTGTGTTGTGAATTAACTACAACCCACCATTCCCATGCTCCTAGGGCATTTTTGAGGAAGGAACGGAGGAGTCAGGAATGAAAGAGTGAAGTCCTGGAAGACTGAGCCTGGGAAGAAAAGGGGATGGGGGAGGATGTGTTTATTGGTTTTCTTTCTCACCATCCTACACTATATAAATGACAATAAATTATTATTTCCCAAGTTGAGTATGTTCTGCCCATGCTAGTAACTGCTAAGTGATATCCCTGTCTTTATCTCAACCACAAGCTTTTCCATCTTGTTTTTCTCCCCCTGTCCAGTTGAGGAGGGGGAGTGATAAAGTGGCTGAGTGAGGGTCTGGCAGCCAACCAAAGTTAATCCACCACAAGTTCCACCAAAACCACTGGAGGAAGAGAGCTGTGGTGATTTATTCTAACTCCACTACTGGAACCTTCTCTTCTATTACTATAAATGAAAATAGTTGTATGTACAAAATAAGCTAGTATGGTTCAGTTCTAAAAGTTACCATAGATAAGAATGTTTACTTGGCAAGGAAAAGGGACAGGGGGAAGAAAACCACGCTGTTAACATTAATCCTTAGCCAGACATTTGGAAATTGTCGCTATATTTAGAGGCTAAGATTTCAATATGTTTTATATCAGGGAACTCTACGCTCTTGTCTAATTACTGCTGTATACAACATAGCTTATACTGGGCTCCTTGATGTTGAGAAGTGATTCTCTTAGGTCTGCGAAGCTAAATTATTTGAATACATTTAGTATTGTACATGTAGTAGTGCAAACCATCTGAAAATTTCATTTAGAATCAAGAAGAACACATCTTCCAGGTGAACAAGTAGATATTTAATCAGAAAACAACATTCCATCACTTGTCATGATAAATTTGTCCTGAAACTTGAATTCAAATTTAAGATTTCTGTCCCAAATGACTGGCAAGTATTTTATAGTTAAAAAGAGTACTTTTTATTTCTACCAAATTAAAAAATATGATTCTAAAAAAGATGCTACTGTAAATAAATACAATCTTTTTAGATAATAAACTTATAGCTCAGAGGAATCTCTATTTTTTGAATCAAGATGTCTGAGCTGATAAATCAATAAGTTAGTCTTTTAATCAAATCAGTATGGACAATAAACAGTGCTCTAACGTTATGACAAAGAAGGATGAAATATTTCCTTTCCAATGCCATAGAGGAAAGAGGATAGAAGGAGAAGGGAGGGATGGGGAGAAGACCCAGACATTCCTACTAGGAAGGGCCCTGGAAATATAAACAAGCAAGTCAGAACTAAAGCCAAGCCAAGAACAAGCAGCTGGACTCTTCTGCAGCTGGAATCTATGGACAACCTGAAGTGGTCACAATCCTCATGCACATACTCTCCATGAAAATGAGTCTATTATTAGTGTCACAGAGAAATAGGCAGAATAAGACCTTGAAAGGTCATGAAGGTTTTGTCCCTTCTCCAGCCCCTATTTTTTCCAAAACTCAGACTGAACCCATGAATAATTTATGTTTTATACATCCCCAGCCTTCTTTCTCTCTTTCTCTCTTTCTCTCTTCCTATAAACAAGAAAGTTTGATGGCGCCAATAGAGAGGGCACACTGAGTACATTTTCCTGCTCTAAGCACCTAATATTGTGACATTGCTGGAGGAAATAATTGTAACGCTGTGTGCCTCTAGGAACTTTTAAGCTATCACACTGGGGAGAACATAAAAAAAATGCAGGGAAACAGTTTCATAGATGAAAATAATGAAAATAGAAATCTCCCTAATTTTTACATTTTGCATAGAAATGTCTACAGATCTTCAATGCAAATGTCAGGCATTTAAGCAGCATATATCTCATGGGTCCCATGTGAGCAACAAGAGAACTTACGTGGGATTTTGCAAGGTTGATTCAGTTGAATACCACTGTAGCCGTTGTGATAAAGTTTATAATTAACAAAAACAAAACATGATAAGGATTTATTTTGTTTAACATCCTGGAAACAAAATGACTGGGTTGTCTTCTACTCCTGTCTCTAATTTTACCTTCTGCCTGAATGGTTAGGGCATTCACCTGGAAGAAAGCAGAAGCCTGCTGAGAAACTTGCACTGGTGCAAATGAACTTTTTTGTAAAGCATGAAAAAATTTCAATGAAGGGAAGCAAGTAAGCACTATCCACAAGTAGTCTGAAGTTATAGTTAGTTCTTATTGTTGAAATTTCTCCATTTAATATGTTTTAATATGAGCTGGGTACGTACTGAAAATACATTCTCTTAGTTTTCTTTTTAATATGATGGCAACTATTGATCTGTGCGTAGCAGTGGGGGTTTTCAACCTGCAACAGCTTCTCCAGTTGTTTATTGAAAGGACTGATGACTGCAAAGCTTTTGAAGAATTGCTTAGGTGTCTCTTTTAAAAGAGGAAATCAGGGTCAGGTGTCTTCTGAGGGGAGTCCCAAGAGCATACCTACACCACACAGAACATGATCATACTCAACCTGGAGCAGTGCAGCTGTGCAAACTGAGAACGGAGCTAATTATCTGGCATGTTTGTACTGCTTCCCTGATCCAAATGATTATCTTTCAGAGGGGCATCACTTTACTGTGTGAGAAAAGCCCAGCTTCCTCAGAGCTCATTCAATGGTTCCTGGCAGAGCCCAGTGTCCCACAGCACATCCTGAGGCAGGAGGGGAGTGAGCAATGCCTTGCCACACCAGACGCCTTCTACAGAGCCTCATTCACTCTGCTGGTGTTTGTGACTCAGCCATCGTGTGGAAAGGCTCAGATCTCTGAGCTGTCATGGTACATATTTCTGGTGTTTGGAGGTCTGTTACTTTCAAAATGAGCACTACTGTAATCTATTATTCCTGTCATTTCTATCCATGAATGACCCAGACTGCTATGAATGCAGTTTTTAGAAGAAAAGTGAATGTTATTTACAAATGTAGCAATGATTGTTGCATCTCTTGAAGATGGGAAATGATGCATTAGAATGTTCAGACTTTAAAGTTAAATCATGATGTCTCTCAATTTTATTATATGATTGAATTAGTCAAGACCCAGTGATAGTAATAGTAATATACAAAACCATACCCTATTAGAACTAAATATTTTTTCAGTAATTAATTCTCCTCAAAGAAAAAGTATTATAAAAGTTTTCTGACATTAGGAGACTTTGGTCTCTTTATGTTCTTTTCTCTCTCTTTNATATTCCAGTAATGAAATGGATATGGTTTAGTTCATTTATGAAAAAGTATGCATGTCTGCTAAACTCACAATACATCTGCTCAGTTATTGAATTTATCCATCCAAGATGGCACAATCATTTCAAAAGCAAATATATACACAAATATATAAATTCCATAGACAAAAAGAGATTCTAAACATCAAGCCATAGCCTTGTCAATCATAGTAAACAAACTAAATTTTGTGAAGTTATTACTGATCTCACACATTATATTATATATTAAAAAATAGAAATATAATTATTATATGTTAATTATATGAAAATTATAAAAATACTTCCATAAAGGAAGCAACATTCCAAAGAGTAAATTAGGCTATTGAAATTAAACAGTTAGCTACACAACATCATCATGAGTGACAAAAAAAGAAAGAGTTCATTTGCTATAAAGAGACAATACTAAGTAACTAAGGGTGATGAAGAGCTTTTAAAGAGAGAATGGTGTAAGGTCAAACAAAACAATTCAAGTTTTTAGCCAAAACAGTATTTGAAGATTCATATGGAAATGTGTGAGATTGTTTTAGTTATAGAAAACAAAATCTAGATGGCATAATTACCCTGTGCTTTTACTAGAATATTTTAAAGTTAATGAACATGGTATCATTTACTTTGAAGACCTTGTCTTACCAGACAAAAAATGAATGGCATTGTCACATGCTCTACAGAATAGACACTTTGGTAATTTTTTTTGGAGTGTGTCAATCTGATTTTTTTTATACTGTTGAATATTTACCTAAACTGACTGTAAATATTATTTGCAGGCTACATACAGAATGATGTTGCTTTTGAGTTTTTTTATTAGAAAGAGTAAGAAAATCTCAGCATTAGAAGAGGTAATATATTCCTTAAAGACCCATTTCCAAGAGTCCAAGTCAAATTAGGCATCAAAAACATCATTTTGGCTTCAAGTTAATTTGAAACTATGTCTTTTAACTCACCGGGTTTTGAGTTATTTATCTATCTTTATCATGGGTGTGGAAATTCTCATTGCCTGAGCTCTATTTTTAATTCCCCAGGTGAATATTATGCCTTCAAAATATAGTTGATGAACATATTTTTTTGGCTAAGTGTGCTCATGTTGATCTGCCAAATGGCCTGATGCCTGCTAACATATTGGTCAGACACATGTCTTTAGGTGTAAGTGCCAAGAAAATTTCTCACACTTGCCTGCCATATCTTCTGAGCACTGAGAAGTTATCACTACATATGCCTTTTTTTTTCAGCTTTGCCACACATATTTAGGTGAACTACCCAACCAGCAACAAAAGCCCAATGAAAGGGAAAGCAAGGAATTTTCTCATGTTCATGAATTTTCATAATGTAAATAGGAATAACTTCGGGATCTTTGACCATTCTACTTGCAGTTACACTCCTGGGGCAAGGGAGATGCACCACTCTGGGCACAAACAGCTTCAGGTATTCCCTGAGCACAGGCTGGGGCTGGGCTGGTGAGAGGCACCTCAGTAGGTGGCAGAGTTCCCTCTCCCTGCCCTGGGCTTCTCAGACAGCCCTTCAGCCTTTCCTCCCCAGAAGGACGCTAATCTGATGAGATGGCAGAATGCTAATTATCCAGGAAGAGTGTGTGTAGCTGGTTTATATTGGCTGAAAAACAAACAAACAAACACACAAGCACACCTGTGAAATTTAAGCCGCTGCAAATGATTGAAGCCATGGCCAATGGTGAAAGAAGTTAATTAAACAGGTTATGCAAGTCTTTTAATCACATTCTGATAGAAGATGAAACCTCTTTAAGTGTCTAGAGAATAAGATATCTGAGTTTTTCAGAGCAATTACATTCACAGAAAACATGCTGTATGAGATCAAATAAGGCTGCCTTTTTGATTCATTTGTAGACAATCTAAATACTTTGGTTTGCTGCAGTTATATTTTAGATTTGTGTTATGTTTGAATGAAGGAAAATCAAATTCCAAATTTTAAAAATTATGTTCTGAACTTCTGCGATTCCAATGTTTTAATCACTAAAAATAGCTACATGTGTCTTAAAAAAATAACAAGAATTAATTCTAATATAGAGCAGGAATCTCTGTCAGGGTATGCTCAGTAGACCAAGTTGATTGTAAAGAGAAACGGATAGAAAACCTGTAAGATAGAATTAGGAACAAAATTGTTCCTGGGAAAAATTCACTATAGGAAAAAAACCCCAACAACAACAAAAAATCCCACAAAATTTAGAACAGCTACTTCAATTTCGAAGAGAGCTTTCACATATGTAAGCAATTTTTTGTCAACTTTCTTTTTAGAATTTCTAAAATGCCAGGGTGCAACATACCAGGGATTGCAAGTAAAAGTTAACTAAAAGTGAGAATTTACAGTGTTTTTGGCTGCAAATACAGTTAGAAATACCAAAAATTCTCATGACAAAGCTTTTTACTTCTGAAACTGCCAGCCAGGTTTTATTTTTAAATAGTTAATACTTGTGTAAGCATTAAAAAACACATGATTGTTCTGATTTGAACCTTTTGAGATTTATCCATGAACTGATCTTAAACAAAGTAGTTCCTGAAGTGCAAAAAGGAGTAATTGTCAATATATATTTCACTGAAATCAGGAGGGAAAGAGCTGTTTAAACATCAAAATATAGGTATAGAAACAAAAAAAAATGTGAGTAGAAGTACTTCAATGTCAAAAAAATATGTTGTATTTTCTCTACTGCTTTAGTATAAACAAATTATATTAAATATATAATATTACATTGGTTGCAATGTGTCAAAATGTCCCATTAAAAGAAACCCCAAATCCTAAAGCATTCTGTAGCTGAAACTAAACAAAATTCCAGTCCACACTATAGAAACAGGGACTACAATACCTCAGAATAAACAAAAATTTACCAGTTTTTACACAGCAGCATTCAGAACAGATTCCTGAGAACAGTCTAAACTGCACCATGAGGAATGAAATAGGGAGAAAATAGTGATTGATCCCACTTCCTCACCACCCTCCTCCACACAGCCCCTGAGATTTAAGAATTTCATTTTCAGTTTCTAAAAAAGTCTTTTGACCACCTGAAATGTCTCTGTATAATGAGATACCTGACAGATGAAATACAGGAATAAATACAAAGTAAAGGAGTCTTTGTACTTGTATGAAGACCAAAGCAGAATTTGAACAGACCATTTTATTGTGAAAGTTGGTTTGAAGGTTTGTGGCATTATCTACTTTCTAATACCATTTGTGGAATAGGATAAGATAAAAATATAGTAGTAATTAGCTAATTAGAACACATGGTGTGTGGGCTTGTTGAGAAGGCAGCAACATTGTCTAGCAGAGAGAAACTAAAAAAAATGCCTGGCTAACTATTATAAGCTAATAGCCTGTGGGGTCAGCAAAGGATTCACCACCTCACACACACCCAGCCCTCCCCACCTCCATCCCCTGGAACAGACAGTTAGATTTCTCATGGTTTGGCTTTCCTTTCCTTTATTTCCTCACCAGAAAGATCTAAAAACTTTGCCAAAAGACAAGAATCTCAAGCTCTGTTTATGTAATTTCTTATGATAAAATTCACAACAGCCTTTGATTAAAGGATACAACTCCAGACACATTTTGAGGAGGTTTGAGGGACATATGCTGTGCAGCTCCTCTTTAATGGGATCTAGAGGGCAAGACGATGGAAAAGCCTCAGAAGCCTCTCTGATAAATCCAGCTCTGTAAGCAAAGTGCTCATGGTTGTTTTCACGTAATTGCTAAGTTTGGAGGAAGATGAAAGAAAAAGGAATAAAGGAAGGGAGTCAGATAGTCGTGACCTAATGTCACTGAATTAACTGAGACCAAAAAATCAAGAAAGAGCTGGCAATGCATAAAGCATTTCTGTTTCAGGTCCCAATATCCTTTTCCATACAAAATGCTCATCTTTTAAAACTATAGACCTCTCAAATTAACAAATATTATTATTTTGAAGAAAATTCAGTGCTTGGCTTATTACAATATAATTAAAATAAATTAAAATATATCAATACAAACTGGCAATCACTGGCCTTTTTATTCCACTTTCTGGAAAAAGTGTTTCAGTCATGACAGCTCCTTTCCCTTGTGGAGCCTGTAGATCTGCAAGCAGAGAACTAATTCACATATGGCGATTTCAAATACAATATAATCAGTGAATATCAATGAAGTACATCTTACCTTGATCAAGAAGTCATACACTTCTGGAAGAAAAAATAGTTTATTCCTGGATCTTGCCTGTCTTCTCAGTTTTTAAAATGTCTCTATTAGTATGCCGACAATAAAGTATACCTTCACTAAGGCCTTTAAATCAAACTTTATTTTGTTTTCAAATTATTCTGTAACACTCTGTCATTCACTGGTAAGTTGAATGCTCTAACAGCCACAAGAGCTCAGATTAGCAGGCAGGTGAACTGGTATAAAATAACCCACACACCCCAAAAAATCGTAAAACCAACACCAAAAGCCTATCTTTTTTATTACTTCTTTTCTTATACAACAATTCAAACTGCTATCTGATTCCCCAAAGCTCTATGTAGCTATATATGCTCTAATTTCTCTATATCTATTAATAAATAGTCTCTGAAATATATATTCTGTTAAAAATCACCCTTGAAACAGATGATGTAGCAATGTTGGTCATCCTCATCATTGATGAAAATTCTTGAAATCTTGTTCCAATGCAGTGCTTCTAGGGGGGTTAAATAATTGTCTAAGCACTCCTTGAAAGGCATGTGTGTAAACTAAATATATACTGTGCTCTGAAAAATCTTTCTTTCTTTGGGCTGTGAAGCTCTCAGTGTGTGTATATAATAAGAGGAATATCTCAACTCTCTCAAAAACTGTTACTGAAAATAGTTTACTACTATTAAGAGAAAAACAGGCGCAGGTAGAGCTACTGTCTATAGAGAAACATTTCAATAATAATAATGATGGTAATAACAATAATGTTAACAAACAACTTACACGTATCTGTTGGAAGTATAGAAAGGGGAAAAATACGAGACGGTGTCTTGGTTTGAAAATAGGTTCATGTAGTTAAAAATAGTATTTAATCAAACTGAAATCTCTTAAGTCACTTGTAGACAGTTGCTTTATAATTAAATACCTTTCAAAATATTCTTGATATGGGAATATTCTTTGTTTTAATCTACACTAGGTATCTTATTTAACAGGTTCTCTGGATGAGAGGCATCATCATATTTCCAATATACATTTCTTCGTAGTCTCATTTAGTAGTTTACATTTTCTACCGTCTTGTTTGGGTATTTCATGCAAGTTTCTTTGCACGTATCTATCCAAATAGGTTTGGAATTTTACAACCCTAAATATTATTCCCAATTTAGATTTTTGATATTGCCCTTTTAGAAACTAGACTAAAATGCATTATATGTAAATAAAGAAGAAACCCTAAATCCCTCTGCAGGTTCAGCATTTTGGGAGCTATTTGTTTGTTTTTCAAGTTCAACAAAAACAACTCAAACCACTGTGTTTTCTGGCCATAATCCTATTCTGAAGCTTTTTAATCTGTAAACAACAGGCAACAGGAAACAAAGCAACCATTCTATTTTCATGTTTTTCTCTTCCTCATCACTCATATTGGCTCCTACTCAGCAGACCTTTGTTCATTTTAGTTCTTAAGGAGACAACTTTGGGAGGCCTGGGCGTAACAAGATTCAGTAGCTGAACTTCCCTCAAACAGATGTGTTAGCTTATGTGTTAGTTCAGTGGCTTTCAAAGGGAACGTCCATCTCCTTCAGCTTGATGAGCTCACCTAAGCCAAGCTGTACATAATTAACTCCTGTATAGTACTTACTGTCTGATCCACCTCTAAGTCATCAGTGCTAATTAATCTCTTCAACTCTGGACATTTGCTTGGCTTGGGGACTCATTCTCTGAGAAAATTCATAGGAAATGGCTACTGTACATCTTTTATGTCCTTTCAAAATAGCCCAGAGGCCTGAAAAAACTCATAACATGCAACCATATGCCATTCTATGATGCTTAAAACTGTTTCCAGCCTTTAATACCTGTAAATTTAAAATTATATGTTTGATATTGACCTCACAAAGTGATGTAAAATAAATTATGAACTATAAAACAAAAATATAATGAAAATAGCCATTTATAAGAGTATTTGTGGTCAGAGAAGAAGAAGTGAAATGAACAAAATGTAAAGAATAATACATGTCTGGATCCCTTTGTTCCTTTCCCTTTGAAGTCAGCATGTGACATGTGCATGAAAGAAATGGTCTTAAAAGTCATTTTTTTAAGAAATCAAATGAAACAAATTCCCTGCTGCTAATGAAAATATTATGAACATGAACAGCCTTAATGTCTCTAAGTTTTCTTCATTTAGCCAAGTGGGAAATAATCATGCTTTTCTTCTGGCTTTTTATGACTTGTAAGAGATAAAAACCTCTTTGTCCTCTAACCTCTTTGGCTTTGAATATTCCATTATACATGAGTTTACTTACATAGTCCATTAACAGATCATCAATTTTCTATTTTTAGCATTAATAGATACTATTAATTGACATTATTGTTTTGTTATTTTTACATTTTACAGATTTAGATTTTCAAGTTCTTTATGTTCTTGCTGGGAGACTTTTGTTTTAATTTATCTTTTTATTCCACCAGTCCATGCACTGTATCCCAGTAGCTTAATGAATTCTGCAGAGCTGTCAAGTTCAACACAACTCTTCAACCTGAAACACTGCCACCTGTGCTAGCCACAACACGAGCACTGCTCCATTGAGCAGACTCATTTGACAGAGAACCAGCTTTTCAAACTCGACCTTCTGAAACAGAGCACAAGATTTAAGAAGGCTTTAAAATAAATTCATAGATTTCACGGATATCCTAGGAAAAACAAACAAACACACAAACAAACGAATAAATAAAACAAAAAAAAAACCTCATCAAAACAAAATAAATTTGAGAGATTACATTTCAAAAGAATAACAATTCTTTGAAACAAAAATATTTTGGCAAGGTTCTCATGTGGAAGAATCAGAGATGTTTCTTTTAAAAAGTGATCACTATTGCACAACTGTGTTAATTTAATATTGCTTGTTGATATTTTCCATTTCATATCTCATTTCTCTGCTTCATTTTTATCTGCTTTTATAACATTGATAACATTTATTACTTTATAATAATCTCTTTCACATTTTCTTTTCATTTTTATCAATCTTTATCATTTTAACAAGAGTTGTTGAAAGTATTTTTCAAATTTTAAATCTAGAATTTTTGAGATCATGTTTGCAATAAAGAAATTTTTTTTTCCCAGAAAATTTTGATTATTTTTATTATTATTAGCCTCAGAATTCCCTTTTCAGTCCTTACATGAGTCATGCCTTGCTACATCTAATTATATATGATTCGTACACAAACATATTTAGAGAACTGAAATGTTAAATATTATATCTAATTCACAAAAGTACAATATAATGCTTGCTAACCATTAAATTGAGATATATAAAAATTGAAATATTTTTATTTACAATCAGTTATAAGACTTAAAACTAAATAGAAATTTTTAAAATATTCATAAAGCTGGTAATGACAACAGAGCAGTATTAAATATATGACTCAAAGTTTTTGCTAGATTAACAAAGCTAATAAAAACCCATCCACAATACAGATGGAAAGAATCATAGAATCCTTAAGGTTAGAAAAGCCCTCTAAACACATCAAGTACAACCCTTAATCTAACACTGCCAGATCCACCAGTTAATCATGTCCCTAAGTGCCACATATACAAGATCTTTGAATCATCGTCTTCCAGGTATGACTCCATTACTTCCCAAAGCAACCTGTTTCAATGCCTGACCACTCTTTCAGTGAATAAATTTTCCTTAATATCCAATCTAATCCTGTTCTGGCATAACTCAAGACCATTTTCTCTTGTCCTATTGCTTGTTACATGGGGGAAGAGGCCAACCTGCACATGTCTACACCCTCCTTTCAGGTAGATGTAGAGAGTAACAAGGTCTCCCCTGAGCCTCCCTTTTTTCAGAATAAGGTTCATAAATTAAGGACAGAGACAAATCACTCATCAAATACTATCATGGGAAAAAAAGCTCAAAATAAAGATACTAATTTAATTTATTGCTAAAAAATCAGAACAGGATAATGAGAAGTAAAACCAGACATTATAAACATCTTCTCCTCACTCCTCTCTCCTTCCCATCTCTTCCTCTTCTCCCAGCAGTGCAGAGAGACAGAGAATGGAGGTTATGGTCAGTTCATCACCTGTTGTCTCTCCTGAGGGAGAGGATTCCTTCTCCTGCTCCACCTTGGAGTTACTCCCAGAGGAACTCCAGCTCTCCATTAATTTCTCCAATGTGAGTCCATCCCATAGGCAACAGTTCTCCCAAAACTGCTGCAGCATGGGTCACTCTTCCACAGGATGTGCTCTTTCAAGGACAGGTGATTCCAGCTGAGGATCCTCCCTCCACGGGCACCCCAGAGGCTCACAGTGNTTTCAGAATAAGGTTCATAAATTAAGGACAGAGACAAATCACTCATCAAATACTATCATGGGAAAAAAAGCTCAAAATAAAGATACTAATTTAATTTATTGCTAAAAAATCAGAACAGGATAATGAGAAGTAAAACCAGACATTATAAACATCTTCTCCTCACTCCTCTCTCCTTCCCATCTCTTCCTCTTCTCCCAGCAGTGCAGAGAGACAGAGAATGGAGGTTATGGTCAGTTCATCACCTGTTGTCTCTCCTGAGGGAGAGGATTCCTTCTCCTGCTCCACCTTGGAGTTACTCCCAGAGGAACTCCAGCTCTCCATTAATTTCTCCAATGTGAGTCCATCCCATAGGCAACAGTTCTCCCAAAACTGCTGCAGCATGGGTCACTCTTCCACAGGATGTGCTCTTTCAAGGACAGGTGATTCCAGCTGAGGATCCTCCCTCCACGGGCACCCCAGAGGCTCACAGTGTCCTCTCAGGCATGCACCCATTCCAGCGTGGGCTCCTCTGGGGGCTCCAGGTGGATTTCTGCATCCCCATGGGCCCCCACAGGCTGCAGGGGCACAGCTGCTTCACCATGGGCTGCAGGGGAACCTCAGCTCCAGTTCCTGGAGCACCTCCTGCCCCTCCTGGATTGACCTTGGTCTCTGCAAGTTGTTCTCACATTTTCTCACTCTGCTCTGGCCGCAATTACGACTGCACAGTAACTTTTAATTTTCTTCTTCTTAAGTCTATTATCAGAGAGGTGATACCACCAGTTCTAATTGTCCCAGTCTTGGCCAGTGGCACATTTGTCTTTGTAGCCATTAGGCTCTGCTGGACATGGAAGAAACTTCCAACAACTTCTTCCAGAAGCCAAGTCTGTAGCCCTCCACTACCAAAGCTTGGCCATGCAAACCCAATATAACAAATTAGAAAAAATCATGACCTTTTAATAACCTAGCTTTTTTACTGTATGAAAGAAAAACTTTCAGTTTCATATTTATTTTGACATCTTAGAAAGGTGAAGCCATATAACTTTATGAGAGAAACCTTAAAACTTGATTAACTTCTGAAGTTGTAAATAAAAAGCACTGCTAAATTGTGTTCTATGCTGTTGTAAATAATATTTTAAAACTTGTATCAAAACATCTCTAATTACATGACAGAATTCAAAGTGTCTTTGGTCATGTATCTGCCACCTGGTCTTGTTTTCTTGGGACTGGAAAATTCAGATGAAAACTGGATTAAGATAGGCTGGGGTAAAGTAACGTTTTAGGGATTTTAACAGCTGCGCAGTGAGGAAATATGATTTTTTTTTGCTCATTATAAGATCTTTCACCCTTGGAAATTTCATAACAGGTGGTCACATTCTCTTAGAAGCAGATACAAGATCGTATGGGAATGGTGTAATAATGGTTTGCAAGTTAAAAAGTCTGTGCAACATTAAATATGCTGCTGAGGGAGACTGCAAGGGAGGGAGGCAAGCAACAGTGGTTCAAAATATTAGATGCTTCTGCCTGCTGTTTTTTCTGGGGAGTAGATTCCTTTCTGTAGGGCCTGCTAGGAAAAGAAAGAGTTTATTAACAAATTATAGATGCAGCTTCTGTGAGAGACATTTTTGTACATGATTATAACACCACAAAGGGACTTTTGACTCATGGACCAACAGAGGCCAGGAAGGAGCCGTTAACTGTGAAGTGTCTGAGTCAGGGAGCATCAGTAGGAGGAGGTGAAGAATAGCCATTATGTATAGCCAGAATGGATTGGTTCTAGAGGTAAGTACAATAACTGAAAACAGCTGGTCAGGTTAATGGGTTGGTATCTTAAATTCATTTTATGCATATAATATTTTTGCTTATGAAAATTTGGGGTTTATTTTGGTCTCTATTTTCATTTCTGTATAGTGTTTACTTTTATTTTCTTTGGTACCTTGTTAACCCCCCAAAGGAAAATATTTCAGTGGTTTTTGTAGGAAAATAAAAGCAGAAGACCCATAAGTATGTTTTACCATGATATGAAAACAAAGTCAAAATAAAATAAAATAAAATAAAATAAAATAAAATAAAATAAAATAAAATAAAATAAAATAAAATAAAATAAAATAAAATAAAATAAATAAAATAAAATAAAATAATAAAATAAAATATATAAAAACTCTTTCAACCAGCTCCTCCAAGCCTTCTAATTTATTATGTGCAACCTATGCTGCCACACAGAGTTCCACATTTATGCAAAGCAAATTGTGGGAAATATTTAAATAAATAATGTTAAAAAACCCACCCAATTTTGTGCTACATGAAAGCGTGTACAAACCATTACTGATCAATGGAGAATCCCTTCAGTCTTACTATTATTATGGGAGAATGCACAATCTAAAGCACGAGGAAGTAGTGTTTCCTTCCTCTATCCTTATTGGTTTCTCTTAGAAGAGGGAGAAAAATAAGGTAAAATGGGAAAAACATAAGGCATCATGGGAACTTCTCAGCTAGTGCAGGATCTGTGGATGTTTGCTCATATTACAACCTGCCATGTTTTCCATCACTTGGTTTGCCTAGCTGAAGCACATTATGACTGCACATACAGCCTGAGTAATTTGAATTATTCATGGATCTAGACACCAAGGGATATCACAAAGTGCCTGAACCATAAAATCTAGCTGTATCTAAATAAAATGCAGCTATGTGTTAGAAACTGGAGGATCCACATTTGCATTATAATGTCACAAATGTATCTATAGAGTATATTGTCTATGGATGCATTAATTCATTATTAAATTAAGTACAATACATTGTTTTTATGGAAAAAGATCCATTCAAACTATTTTTTTTGCTTCATTTGCTACAAGTATCTGAATTTTATGCAAAGTTTTGGTTTTGATTTAAGAAACAAAAAAATATTTCTCAAAATATTATTGATTGTTTTGCCAGTTATTAAACCACTTAGAAAAGCAACAGTCTGAGTGTCGGGAAAATTTAATTATCCAGAATTCGTTAAAATATGTTGTATTATTCTACAAGGAATTAAAAGATCTTTCTTGATTATCATTCCTTTTTCTTATGAGTAATTTAATTTCCAAGATATCAGCTCAGAATATCATACAACAGCCACAAACAGGTCCAGGATATATCTGAAGCATGTTGAAGATAAGTTATTGGTGCAGGTACTAAGGGAGCTGACTAAGAAAGTCATTCTGGATTCATTTTTTGAAAACAGAGAGAGACTTGTGGGTGATTTGATTGTCTGTGGTTACCTTAGTTACAGTGACCACCAACTAGTTGAATTTCAAATCATTGTCAATGAGAGAAAAAGTGCCACCAAAACTTCAACTCTGGATTTGGGAAGAGCAGAATTACATCTGCTGAAGGAGTCAACTAGTAAGATTCCCTTCTTTTGAAGGTATCAGGATCCATGAACACCAGTCACTTTTTAAGATGCATCTTTTAAGAGAGCAGGAGCAGGAAAATCCAAAGTTTCAAAAGTCAAACAAGTAGAGTAGACGGAGTGCTTAGCAGGGATCTAGAGCTAAAGTGGAAAAGGAGTTGTGTCTACACATTGGATAGGTGACACAGGAGGACTTCAGAGGTGCTGTTGACTGCAGAGACAAAATTTTCATGTTTTGGATTTATGCCAGAAACAGTATTGGTAAGAGATGTACTGTATTAGTCATGATAATTAGTCATTAGTACTGAGCAATGCTTGAACAATGTCAAAGTCTTTTCTACTCCTCACACCACCCCATCAATAAGTAGGTTGGGGGTGAACAAGAATTTGGTAGAAGACACAGCCAGGACAGGTCATCCCAACTGATCAAAGGGATATTTCATCACATATGATATCATGTTCTGCTACAAAATTTGCAGAGAAGAAGGAGGAACGGTGACATATACACGTCTGGAGTTATAACATTTCTCTTCCCAAGTAATTGTTACGCATGATGGAACCCTAATTTCCTGATGATGTCTGAACACCTGCCTGCCAATGGGAAGTAGTTAACAGATTTCTTATTTTCTTTGCTTATGCGTGCAGCTTATAGTTACTTATAAAACTGCCTTCATCTCAACCTATTGGGTTGAGATAAAGACAAATGTTTACCCTTCTGATACTCTCCTCCACATCTAACTAGGTGGATTGAACAAGATGCTCTGCTGGGTTTAATTGTCTACCAGAGTTGATTCACAAGACCTATGAGGAACCCCTTTCTACTTGTTCAACTGGTTTTAAAGTTAATAAACATAGAACTAGAAGAAACTAAGCAATATATACACTAAAATATATTTTTTCCACTGCACCTGTTGTCTATATTAACTAGAAAGAATCAGCACCTGAGGATGCAGATCCTTTTCTATTTGTTCAGTAAAAGCCCCTTATTTCTAAATAGTTGAAGGAAGATAACATAGGTATATTTCATATGAGAAACTCATGTGTCAATATTAAAAATACATGACAGATTACCATAAATTTCTTCATAAATACTCAGACACACAGTAAGAATATTTTCAAGACAGCAGGAAACAATGTTTATTGGCAATGGCTGTATTTCTCTTGTCAAAAGGAAATAATCCTCAGTTTAGAAGTATCCAGTATGATCAAACGTGGATTGTAGCCTGAGGCTTTAACAGATTTCTGAGACTCTCTTCCTTACAACATTCAAATAAAAATCAAATATGAAAAAAATCTACTCAAGTTTGCATTTACTGCAATGACAGAAAGTGGAATTTCAATCAATGTATTAATTAAATGTGGTGTGAAGTTTTTTTGTCATAGTGAAGTGACTATAGGAACATTAGTAAATTATTGCTATTCCTTCTGTGCTCTCATAATTTTCTTTTTTTTTTTTTTTCTAATTTATGAATAAGGTGTTTTAAATTTTCAGAAAAAATATAGATAAAGAACTTTATGCATTTATCTGGAGATGTCTTCACCAGAGCAGGGACAGAATTAATACTTGCTCATGGCACACTCATGTATGAGGGCTGGGTATGTTGTCCAATATGTGAAACATATGGTCCATTTGGACTTACAAGCCTTTCAGTATTTATTTCAACCTGTCAAATCATATTCATGTCAAATGCTAGCTGTCCAGAATCCCTTTGAGATGGCACTTACAAAACATAAATAAATAAATTGTGAATGATTTAGGATTGAATCTAGTTTAAATCAGATAGTCTGATACAATGAAAATAAGGAGTAATTAAACAAATCTGCTTCTCTTGAAATTATTTTAAACTACATAGACTTTCCTTTAGCAGGGAAGGGACAAATGAAAGAGTTGTTTCCCCAAGCAAAGTAAATACTTTCAGCTGTGCAAATAGGCTTCCCTTTTTCACTGAATCCCCTGTCTAAGGGATTTGGGTAGATAGACATTAAGAGAATTATAAAGCAAATACTTGGGCATGCAAATTTGCACAACTTAGCTGATCCTGGTGTACCTGTGGTGTTCACATGTCCACATTCAGCTGGGTGACTATTTAGCTAATTGTATGCACAAAAACTCCACCAAAACTGTGGCCATTAACATGATTAGTCTGCCATATGTTATTAGTTTTAGAAAGCATATGTTATGACCCAAGACCAAAGTCACCAAAGAAAAGAAGTGGATTCACTTTTGCTGCCAGCTTCTAAACCTCCAGTGATCTCAAGTGCAGCTGTGACAACTTATCCCAGTGGCCAAATTAGTTTTCACATAAGACTAAAACTCAGCTCAAATACTGAATCCTCATATTAATATCATCATCACAAGTGAACGGTGCTATGTTACTAGTTACTTATTGCATGGCATCTGATAATTTTTAACTTTCTGTCCTGACCTTTGCCTTATCCTGAATTGTTTGGAAATGTCACTGTAGAATAGGTAATCATCTTTATAGCACTGATCTAAAGTCAGCCCAGATAGTGTCAGCTAGCAGTTATTAACTATTTTTTGGTTTGCAGGAAATAAATTAATGCCATGGTTTCTGATCCTAACTGCTAGCAAGCCAGTGCTCACATCACACAAGCGGTGCACAAGGAAACCAAAAAACATGAGTAGCACCTCATTGGAAGTGTTGGCAGAGAGACCAAAGGCTGCAAGTGAAAGGGGCACATTTGGAGAAATAAGACATAGCTTACCCTGTTCTGTGCTTCCTGTGAAATGAAATTTATTCCTAATTATTGCAACAATATTCAGGACTGCGAGAGTGTGGTGACCACTGCCCATACGCCCCAACCTGGGTTTGATGAGCAGCGGCACATTTCTGATGTGTCCCTGTTCCAACCCCTGCAACAAGTAGTTTCCTTCCATAAAGCCATTAAAATGAGAGGAAAGACTACTTATCTCTCCCACTTTCAGTCTCAGATAAGCAAACATCTTTAATGTTGGAAAACAGTTTATTAAATGCTGTTACCCATACAGCTTAATAAACACATTGAGAGCATTTCCCTGTGGAGGCTGGGAATTAAAGCACACCTGGCCTTTCCTCAGCCTCCTCTGATAGCATTCTGATAGCAAAAGAGATTAACAAGTCAACATTTCTTTACAGCAAAATCCTGTTTGTCATGTATTTAATCAATGGATCCAGTTCTAAATCCTCTGTTATATCTTTTCCCCTCTGTGATTCAGCAAATCTCCTACAATGATTTGAATTTTCAGCGTCCCAGTTTTGAATACTTTTTATTTTCACCTTTTCATTATAGAAATGAGCACTCTTACTACTCTATATTATTGCAAATGAGAAACACATGTTCCTGTTTGAGCTCTTAAGATAAACAGAGGGAACCAATCAGGTCTACTGATCAAAGCTTATAGAGGAAAAATATCCTATAATTCAGACTTTGGTTTTTTGCAGGTACAAACTCTGCAAATGGCATATCCAGCAAAAAGGGGTCATCATCCAGAAGGACTTTTACAAAATTTTAAAAAAGAACAAAAGAATTTATCAAGCAATCACTAAAAAATGTAAAATGTAAAGAGGAAAATTTTCTCCTGAGATTGTTCATAAACTGAAATTTGTGCTGAAACAAACACCTTTAATTAATACTGAGGTGAAACTTGAAAGTTGAATATTGACTAACAGGTTAAGTTAGATATCACAAAGAAATATTACAAAGACAATTTGTTAATATTGAGAAGAGCCAGTAAACAGTTCGCAGTGCTTATATCTACTATTCTTAACATTTCATTGAGCAAATTCCTGCAGTGCCAGTCTACTCTAATAGGAAGAAAGATAGAAATAAAGAGCCAGTAAATGTATATGCATGGTCACACGTGCATATATACATGCTGTATAGGTAATTGCTAATAAAGACTTAGCTTAGTTTATACTAAAAGCAAAATATGTACAACATTCTATCTGCTATCTGAAATATAACTTTGATGACAGTCTTACTGAGAGTGAGTGCTTTTTCTATTTTTTTTTTTCCTGATATTTTAAGGAACTTTTTTCTCTGCCTTTTGCCTTTGTGGAGGCAAATTAAGCTTTTTATTTTTTCCTTTTACTTGATCTTCTCTTACTCAGTACACTGCACAGCCTTGTGGAAGAAATTGCAAGACATTATGGACTACTTCTGTGTTAGCAAGACACTGGTAATATCACATGCCATCTTGTCACACGTCTAAATAATGCTGTCACTCAACTGTCGTGCTGCATAGAAAAGATAAATGACTGAGTAAAAAAATCTCCTGGTAAAGTCTTACCTTGACAACATGGGAAAGAAAACAATGTGAAAAGAGAACATTATCACTGAATTAGATGGTGTTCTGGTGTCACCAGACTCTCCACTTTGTACTCATCCTTAAAAAAAGTCATGCTAAAGCAAAAAAATCTTTCTTAGTTCAGCATTTCCTTATGACAGAGCATTATGAAGCCTTTGTTTCTCATTATGATTAAACTGAATAGAAAATACAAAGAGAATGCATGTCAGTTTCTCTCCTATCTATATTTGTATGTAAAGACTCAAATGTGACTTGGAAACATGAGTCCATAGCTCCTCTTGTGCGAAGATTTCTAAAATCCTGTAGAAAGAACAATTTGTCACAACATCCAATTTGTCACTTTCTTTAAAAAAAAAAAGTCTTTGAAAAATACAATTCAACTTAGAATGACAGTTTTGAGAAAATTCTGTACACATCTACATTTTTCTTCTGACACAGCCACTGATCAATGGCTTCCCTCAAACTCATCCTAATAGAAGCAAATCCTTGGCCTAGCTTTTTCTTGTCTTCCAAATGTGTATTTAAGATGTACACCTTCTGTAAATTATTTGGGTTTTTTCTCTTATTGCTGTTTTATGTGTTACCTGCTAATGTGTCTCCATGAACTTGAATTTCAAAAAAAGCTGAGGAATACAAAGTTTTTGGTTTTTTATTTGGTACAGTAGATTCAAGCTGACTTTAGTGGAAAGATTTTCCACAATTGAAAGACTCCTTTTAGCAAATCCACATTTTTGTGTAGACATCCTGGAATTCTTTCAGTATGCTGAGGATGTCCAGTTAAAAGTCGATGGTTGGAGGACTATGTAAATAGGTGTATACCAATTTTTGTTCCTATATCCTTCTAAACAATGTGCCTTTTTATACTGTTCCTGTTTCTAAGATGACTTTTTCAGTGTCCACCTGTCAATACTTAGATAAAACATTTAAAAAGCAAACAGTTAAGGAGATATTCAGTAGATATTTATCTTCTCACCATCTAGCAGCATTGAAAAAGCTCTAAAAGAGCTGTCTCTTTACTTCTCTGTAAATCATGGGACAGAATAAAACTGAAAAAGCAGTAACAATTCTCTCACAAACTTTTAGGGACAATCAAGATAAAACATATACCTAATGCATATGTGACTAGATATGGCTAAAACACACATCTGCTTAGAAATGAAATGTTTCTTATAGGAATATCCAGTCTCAGTTAATTCTTTCTCATATGTTTGGGTTTGTTAGGTTCTATACAAAGGAAGTAATTGGCCATCCCCACATCAGAAATCTTCTCTAATTAGAGACCAAAGGCAAAGGTTTGCTGTGGAAACAAAGCACAAGTAGTGAAGGGATTTGTCTAAGATTTGTCTATTAATATTAGACTAAGGTATAGAACACCAGTATTTTATGATAAATTTAGCAAGTGCTAGATGACAGCTTATCTGATAGTGATAATATACACACATTTGCTACTAGCAGTTCAATGTCCAGATTGAAAATTACTTATGGCTTATTTTAAAAGTCACAAGAGAGATTCATTTATTGAAAAAAAAAAAAAAAAAAGGTTTGATTCTCTGAAGTAAAAGTCCTTATTCTTTAGGTTAAGAATAAGCTTGTAACTGTAAGTTATGGTTTTAATATAGTTCTAACCTAAAGACCCATTGTAATTATCTCATCTTTCAACATTTGACTGCTTTAGATATCATGAATTTGACCATAAATATAGAGAAAATCAGACGTAAATATAAGACCATAGGAAAAAATTCCAGGAACACAAGTTTTACAGATTTTTTCCATGTGTTATTTTCCCTTTGCAGAACAAAATTTCTAGAATATATAAAATTAATAGAGACAAAAAAAAGATAACAAAATTCTACCCTCCTCTCCTCCTAAAAACTCATTTCTCCCACAAAGAAATGCACAAGTCATATTACTGATTATTTGTTATCTAATAAGCAACACATTTCTCTGCCAACCAGATAAAAAACATGTATAACAATAGAAAATATAAATCACATAGGTGTGCAATTCAGTCTGACCAGGTTAGTGGTAGTGAAGCTGAGTACAAGGGAAATTGTGCTTTCAGCTTCACTGATTTCAGCTGACATCAGAAAAATTTTTCTAACATTGGAGAAAATTTACAGTGGATCTAAGCAAAAACCTATTTGTGTTTGTATTTTCTTCCCCTATTGTATTTTTACCACCCATGTGCAACACAGACAAATCATTAACACGACCAAAAGTTTCTAAAAGGAATGTTGTTTCTCATAGTACTTTATATTCTATCACATGAGTGCTCAAAAAGAAAAGGCAAGAGTATCTCACTCCTCTTATTTACTTCAACTTAAATCCCCAGAATAGAATAGTGCTAATGTGTATGGGAAAAACAAGATAAAAACCAGACAAAAATCTGAACTACTCTTGTGTACTTTGCTATTTTATCAGAAAAAAAAAAAAAAAAAGTTGTTCCATGGCTTTGCAAAGGATGTGGCATTTCTAGATATAATTAACAATCCTTAACCATTGTTGTTAGTACAACCTCATTAGTGCCCTGCTTCTTCCTTAAATAGATCAGACTTGGTTAAGTTATGAAAGAATTTAAGACATCCAAAACCCAGTGGTGTTAAACGACCCCNAAGATGTCTGGATGATCACATGGATCACATCCATCAAAAACTAACATCATGTGCCCAACTCTATGGCTTAATGTCATTATTATAATTATTATTACTATTATTATAGTAATAAGAAATAGAGTGGTGATCTGTATGTAATTGTTCTGTGAGCATCTGGAGAGATTCTGAAGGATATCATGCAAGCCATGACTTATTCTTCAGTATAAGAATAGTATTTACTGGGAAAGGTGGGGGAGAAAACCAACCAAAAATACATTAAGGAAATGAAAGCTGACACTGGCTCACAGTCCCAAACTTTATTTTTTTTATTGTTTTTATTTTTTTTTCACAGGGAGAAATGATTAGAGGAATTTAAATATTCAAACTACCACATGTTTGTCTCTCCATAGAGCTGATAACAAAATTCTTCAAAATTGCTGCAAATGATAGAAAAT
>VZTB01002330.1:158860-179160 GCA_013397245.1 Thryothorus ludovicianus
ATTTTATCAGAAAAAAAAAAAAAAACAGTTGTTCCATGGCTTTGAAAAGGATGTGGCATTTCTAGATATAATTAACAATCCTTAACCATTGTTGTTAGTACAACCTCATTAGTGCCCTGCTTCTTCCTTAAATAGATCAGACTTGGTTAAGTTATGAAAGAATTTAAGACATCCAAAACCCAGTGGTGTTAAACGACCCCACAACAGTATTCATCTTTAGCAGAGGTCTTCCTGTGTTCTCTTATCTATTTTGGCTCCTCCAGGCCTTCTTTTGTTCTCATAGCTCTATGGATTATGTTTTATAAATTATGACAGGCTACCAATAGAAAATCAGTCAGCCAGGAAGGGCATCACCTCTTCTGACTGCAGTATTCAGATTACTTTGGCAGCTTCATTACTGTCCCAATCTAATCCCAGCTAAGAAAGAAAACTTTGGTTTTGCATTTTCCCTGTCTCCCTCACTGAAATATTGGCAATATTTCAAATTTATGGTTGACTTGCTAATTGAAGTAAGTTAGTAAGATGTCTGGATGATCACATGGATCACATCCATCAAAAACTAACATCATGTGCCCAACTCTATGGCTTAATGTCATTATTATAATTATTATTACTATTATTATAGTAATAAGAAATAGAGTGGTGATCTGTATGTAATTGTTCTGTGAGCATCTGGAGAGATTCTGAAGGATATCATGCAAGCCATGACTTATTCTTCAGTATAAGAATAGTATTTACTGGGAAAGGTGGGGGAGACAACCAACCAAAAATACATTAAGGAAATGAAAGCTGACACTGGCTCACAGTCCCAAACTTTATTTTTTTTATTGTTTTTATTTTTTTTTCACAGGGAGAAATGATTAGAGGAATTTAAATATTCAAACTACCACATGTTTGTCTCTCCATAGAGCTGATAACAAAATTCTTCAAAATTGCTGCAAATGATAGAAAATGGGGGGAGGGGGGTTGGGACTAGGAGAGGCTAGGAGAAAACCTAAACTTGGGAAAGGCTTGATCTCTTACCTTACTGGCATGTGCCAGGTCTCAAGAATAAGACATTAGGAGGAGTGTTACTACCACTACATGCAAGAAATTCTCTCGGGCAGCTTGAGTAACTGTTGCTTTTATCTTTTACAGCTAAGCTTCTTCAGCTTGTTTCAACATCCTTTAACTGCTCATCTGTTATTAGCATGACTCATTTTTTTAATCTGCAGAGAGTTTAAAGTTCATTAGTATAGTTTTTTGTCTTCTATTTTCTTCACTCAATTGAAGAACTGCCCTCCTTAAAAATGTTTTAAAATTTAGCAATGTTTGTTGCTATTATTTTTTCTTATTTTTATATTTTTGCATCATCTCTCCATACTTTCTTTTCATAAGTGGTTTCAGGAAGTGTTATCCTGGCAGAAAGAGAAATGGTAAAAAAATGTATAGGAGATACAAAATTAAAAGATACTGACAAATTGAGCCCTAAGTATTTGATATAACATATATAACAATATGAGCTTTAAGATATTCAACTAGGTACTTCAATGGTACTTCTTATTCGTATATATATATACACATATATATATATAAAATCCTATTGAAACTATTATAGGTCCATTCAAGTATTATTGAAGAAAGCAAAATATTATTATTTAAACTTCCACTGAAATACAGTCACATTCAAAACAGAATGTGGCAGAACAACACACAGCTTAAATAACTTCAGAAAATTGGGCATGGGGAAATGGAAATTAGAAGATGATTTCCCAACTAATTTAGTCAGTTCAGCTTTGTCAATTCTTATAGTCCTTCTGTTTCCTTAATATTTTTTCCAGTTTTCCTGATTTATTCCTTCATTTTTATTTTTTACCTTATTTATCATAAGATAAAAAATTGTTTTAAATTTTATTGGGGGAACTTCCCTCAATAGCCTGCTGATTAGATGAGAAGTAAAATTCTGTAAATTGAGTAAAAAATTAACCAAAACATGGATAAAGGGTCAAACACAGTCAAATAAAAGTCCTGTAGTAGAAAGGCAGCAACTCTCTTTTAATTGTTTTTTTGTTTTTTTTTTAATAGAATGTATGCACACTATATTTACCACTTTCCTTTCTGTACACTGTATTATCCAGACCGTACTTAAATAAAAAATCTGAAAGTTTCAGTGGCAACTAATGAAACCTACTCAAGCAAATATCTGCTGTTGTAAGATGCAATATATAACTGGTATCACTAGAATTCTATTTTCTGGTTAAAAATTAATTATACATATATTTCCTCCTATTCATTTGTGAAGCTGTTTTATCAGATTAAAAAATTCTCAGCTATGATCTGTCACTTACTTACTGTGACATCTTATGACATTAGTTGCTTTTGTTTCCTACAGTGGAACTAATGGTCAAGTATAATTCTGAATGCAGCAGATTATTTATACGATGTCCAGTGAAAATCTGTCAATACAGTCGGCTGCCCTGAGTGCTTTCTGAAAATATGCTTGAACTTTCCCATCATTTTTTCCAAATCAGTTTTGACCCTGCTCACTGGAGAACAACAGGATGGCAACTGAGAAGGAAATATCTGAACCTAATCTTTCTGGTGTTCTTTATCTGGGCTGACATAGTTCTACAGGAAGCAGAGTTAGCCCATTGCTAGGGTTTTGGAAAGCACACAATAGAAATAGAATTATAAGGAAAAAACAACACAAGCTTTTACTAAAAACTATATCATAGCCAATGACATCTTAGGTAAAATTAAAGATGATTTCACTTGTTTTTTTAGCACCAAAAAAGCGTCATCTTGCTTGACACATCTGTTGCCAGACAAAAATACATCATATAATAGCAAAAAAAATATGCAAAGTACCACTGATCTAAGGACATTTGCATATTTTTTTCATTAAAGAATGAAAGAATCAGAAATTTTATTGACATTTTTGCAATTCTCATTACTGAGCTACTTTGAGGTTTTTTTACATGTTGCTTAATGATTGAAAATGTATGTATTGGTAGCTAATCTTCAAGGGATGTATAATTCACCTGTGTTTTGTTTTGGAGTTTTTTTTGTATATCTGATTAAATAATGGTGTATACCCTTCTAAAGGGACCATTTGTATGCTCTAATTAAAAGTTATTTTCATCAATATTCATACAAGAAACCCTAGAATCCATTTTCTTTATAATTAAAACAGCTACAACGTGGTCTCAAGAAAGTCTGTATAAATTAAATGAATTAGGAAGCATAACAGCAGTAAATTCTATTTTTAATCATGCACAGGGAAAATATCAGTTTTCTAATGTGTTTATTAGAACAAGTATACAGTAAAGTCTTGAATTGGAGAAAAACAAAAAATATTACTTGCTTGGAAGAGAAATTCACACAAAATAACAACATAAGAATATGAATCAATCGAAAATCTTAAAAACACTCTCTCCAGTTGCTTTCAGAATATTTTTAAGCACATACTGCATTTCAAAATGTCACAATAATGCTTGAGAATATTCCTCTAATGGAAAATGCTTAGTTCCTTCACTACATAACTACTGAAATTGGGGATTGTTATATTGAGTAACTGTTGTGAACATGCCTTACTGATGTCAATGTAGTGAGAAAAGATTAAACAGACAAAGTGGTTCTAACATCTCTTAAGCAATTAAGTCCATATTTAGATTGAAGAAATGCCTGAAATTCCCCAGTCAATTACCAAATAACCTTATGAGGTTCCTTCCTAGGAGTTTACCTTTCTAATCACTGCCATGTTTAAATTACCAAAGTCTTGATAAGCCTAAGCAATTTAGCACCAGGCTCATCAAGCATTTTGGAAAAGACTATTTCAATGAAGATATATTTAGGTTTACTGAGTACTTCCAGGAAGCTTAACTTTGAAGACATACATGACAGGTTTTCTCTGATTGACACAAAAACCCCAGGCAGAAAGAAATGTTTTGTAGCCAGTAGTCAAGCATACAGAACATTGAACAAGATGCAAGAATGATATTCAAAAATGGCATTTTCTATTGAATATATCTCTCATCTCTCAGAGCTGTGAGCACATCCCCTGATTATTATCTACATAATTCTTTTTGTTCCCCTTTAAGAAGAGTTATTATTTTATTATTATTATTCTATAACTCATTCACTGAATAGCAGAAAGACAGAAAGAAAGACTTGATATTTTGCGAGCTGGATCAGTCAGTGGCACCCTGGTTTCCAACTCCTGTCTCACCTCCAAAGAATCCAGCTTAATCTGTTGAGAAGCAACCTCAGTTAATGTCGGTAATTGATCCAGGGTGCAACGAGTTATAGTTCTGACAAGCAAAGTTGATCTAATTTCCTTTCAGCTTTGCAATTTCCTCCCTTTTCCTATCCTATTTTCTTTTAGTTGTCACAATGACAAGGCAATTCCATGGGATGTTAAAGTCTGGAAATGCAATTGACTCAAATGGCTTCAATGTGAAACTAACGTAGCCTTTTGGTGCCATGGGATGTGGAAGGAAGTCGTCTTCTTCTAGGCGGCCCTCTTCCTTAGCTGTTTAAGACCAGTTAACTCATTTTCAAAACTTTGTTTTTTCTTTCAGCAGGAGGGCAGGAGTTAATTTTGTCACACTTTTTGTATCATTATTATAATATTCTCATATAAAAACATAGTGAAAATGTAGGACTTTGACCACATAAGTTAGCAATATATGTTCACATCTGGTCACAACTGCAGTATATTCAGCCGACAATTTCAAACAATTCATTGGGTGATGATTTGACTCTACCTTCCATGCACACTGAATTCACTGTTCTCAGGAAGAAATTATACTATGAGAAAGTTCATTTTAGAGGGAATTACATGTGGCATACAACAGTGCTGCAAATCCTTTGAGAATGTCCCTACTGCTTTAGCATACACACTTTGCTTTATGTCATGTGGGATATCTCCTTATTCTTCCCCAAAGTAAAGTTCATACAGCACAATAATGACTTTGCTTATGAGCACATTTTGGTGGCCAGGGAGATAAATTCAGTAGAACCAGTTTAAATTGTGGTTAGCTTCTGAAAGAGCTATTAAAGCATTCCTGCACTGAATTTCACACCAGTAATTTCCTGCGTTTTCACTTGAAGATCATTTGGCCCAACGAACAATTTCTCTTGTCATTTGTTAGACTCTAAAATTCATACCACAGTTACCCATGCTATGGTTCACAGTCTGAATCAGTAAGATGTTTATTGATGTTTTCTTTCACATGTCCTGAGGTGGTTTTAGTGGGATGAGAAAACCCCAGAGAATGCTTCAACCTCTGAAAAAACGGAGAAGCACACAGCAAGACATGACTTATTTATACCTGGAAAAAACACAATTCCCATCTTAGACCAAGACTGGCCTCTTGCTTTAACTTATCTATATTGTCTTTGATTTAAACTCCTGTAAAAATGTAGAGGAACTGCTATTCTTATAGTGGTTTGTAGAGATTAAAACAAACCAAACCAAAACCAAAAAACAAAACAAACCATCAAGCAAACGACCTCCCAAAACAAAGAAAGCAAAACCAAACCAAGTCAAACCAAACCAAATCAAATCAAAATCCCCAAGAATTAAAAAAGAACCCAAACTAACTTGTATAGAAATGTATGTCATCACTAAGACAACACATGCTTGCATAGTAGCATTGTGAAACTGGTTTATGTATTGATGAAATAGATAATAAAATGAAATTCAAATGAATTTCTTTTAATTTCATTTTATAATAATTTTTTTGAAAATGTTTTGTATGTCATAGCTATATAATCCTCCCTAAACAGAACATATAAACCTGACTTTTAATTTAGACCCTCAGGTATTTTAAATAGAAACTCTATTTAAAATTAAAATTATTGGCATAATAGTTTATGGGATCCAGCCAACTCCATATAGCCAAAGTACCATGGGACTCAGAGTTACTAGTCAGTGAATTAATAAAGCTTCATAAAATGAGAACTGCAGAGAAAATTGTGTAAATTGGTACACAGATAACTGTTACTGAATAACTATCAGTGAAAGCAGAAAACTCCAGCAATGATATATTCAATTTATGCTAATTTACCTATGTAAATTTTCCTAGGTAATAGTCTCTTCAGCTACAAATTTTTTATAATTGCAGCATGTCAAGCAGGTCTTATATCTGCAAAGGAAGATTTTAAACCTATTAGTTTTTGAAACTAAAAAGTATAAAAAGAGCCCTACTGCCATCCTTCTCTAGTTTTCTCCTTCCCTCTTTCCAAATTTGACATTCAAAAGTCGGAAATTAATTTGCTTTAAGGTATTTGGGGTTTATTTAAATATTTCCTCTGAATTTATAGTTTTAGTAGAAAACATTATGGTAGCAACAGAAAACTGTATGATTCCTTTTAACAGCTGGATTACCTGACTCCAAGGTGTCAGGTGGCAAATGCGGCCAATGGCATCCTTGTTTGTATCAGAAGTCATGTGGTCAGCAGGAATAGGTGAGGGTTGAGTCCTTATACTTGGCATTGGTGAAGTTACACCTTGAATAATGTGTTCAGTTTGGGGGTTCTCCTTACAAAAATGACATTGAGGTGCTGGAGTGTGTCCAGGAAGGGCAATAAAGCTGGCGAAGGGTCTAGAGAACACGTCTTGTGATTAATATCTGAGGGAGATGGAGTTGTTTAGCTGGAAAGAAAGGAGTCTCAGGGGAGAATTTGCAGCCCTCTACAACAACCTGAAGGGAAGTTTTAATGAAATGAGATCAGTCTCTTTTCCTAGGAAACAAGTAATAGGATGAGGGAAAATGAGGACATTTAGATTGTATACTGGGAAAAATTTCTTTACTCTAAGGGTTGTCAAGCATTGGAAAGGGCTTCCCTGGAAAGCGGTGTGGCCATCATCCCTGAAGGTGATGCTTCCCGTAAAAGGCATGCAGATGTAGCACATGGGGACATCGTTTAGTGGTGGATTTGGCAGTGTTGGTTTAATGGTTGCACTTGATGAACTTAAAGGTCCTTTTTGACCTAGCTGATTCTATGATTCTGATTCAGGATTTCAGGGTGAGACAAAGAGAGAGATCTATAAACAGACAGAAGGATCTATATTCAATTGACAAATCAATCCCTCTCTTTCCATGCTGGGCATAAATGTTGGTCACTATGCCTAATTTCAGTACATACTTCCTTTACAAAGAAAGTAACTGAAATTAATCACTATTTTAAAATTAAAAATAAATCATCTCAAAAATTACTGAAACTAATTCAATGAATTCTGTTCATCTTGCTATTGAGACCTCACAGCAGAAAGATGAAGTGGAAAGACCTATTTCAGTTTACTCCTTCCTTGCACTTTGCTATTTTCCTCCAGGTGAGCCTTTGTCAATTAGAGATAGTTAGAGTAATAATATCTCTGCCTTTGCAGTCTTTTCTCCAAAGATTACATAAACATTAATGAACAGGCCTCAAGGTTGTCCCTTGACCATTATACACCCCTCTCCTTATGAGTACTTCTAAAGGCACTTTCAGTACTACGTGTCAAAGTAGACTGTGTAGGTCTGGTATTCTTGATTATAGGGGAGCATTCTAGAATTTATAGCTTTAATGTTTCTGAGATCAGAGAAAATGCTTCATATTTTGCCAAAACCAAGAAACCTGAGCCTCCAGACCTGTTATCTGAAAGAATTTTCTTCTTTCCATCAAATATAGATGAAGGCTGAGCAGGAAAGACAAAAGATTTTCATTCTGATGTTCTGAGCAAACACTGGGGCATAGTTGGAAGTTTGAGTGCAAACTGAGACTGAGGGTTACATAATGTGTAATGTACAGAGCTTCCTTTTCAGCTCTGTTGTTCTATGACTTTAAGCAAATCACCTTCAAATCTAAGCGTCTCTAGAGAAATGAACTCAGTTGAAGGAGCTCAGGTTAAATGTAACTAGTACTATTATCATAACATTGGTGGCTGACCTGTAAAGGTGAAGGGAGAAAAAAGGCAGAATTTCTTGAATTTTCTTACTCTCTGAAACCCAGATGGCAGTCTAAAACCACTTGACTTCTAAACTACTGACTTCAAGTATTATTAGCAGCCCTTTGGCCTCCCATTAAACTGTAGCCTGAAGACCTCACATTGTTAAGTGAAAAATAAGTGCTCAGCTCTGAGCTGGAACAGTCATGATATAAATATGAAGAAAAAAAAGAGAGAAGGATGAAAGCAAATGAAAACTGCTGTTGTGGAGGAGTTAGAAAGTGGCTATTCCACAAGTCAAGACAAGAAGAGGAGCCAGGAATCACTGTAGTATAGGTGGGGCTACAGGCAGCACAGCTAGTGTGTGGGTTCAGAGCCCATCCAGACTGTAATCTACAGCAGCAGAAGTAGGACTATGCTTGGGTTGACCTATGACACTGCCCAGGCTACCCTTGGTGTCCAGGCCTGACATGGAGGTCCAGATCCAGGGTAGAAGGTGCATGGGTAAGGATCCTGTGAGGCTACTCAAGTCAGGCAGGTTCTATGGGCAGGTTCTAAGGCCCTTGAAAACTGAGAATAAAATTTCTATATGTGAATTTAAAGAAGACATTTGTATTCTGTACTTATCTGGAAGTTTTGGCTGAAAAGTAAAGAACTGCTTCTACCTGGTGATGGAAGTCCTGTGCAAGGACCTGGCTGCATCAGAGCACAGGCAACTTTGTCCAGTTCTCTCCACTACTCTCATTGCCTAGTTGGAAGGAGGAAACTGCATCAGTTGGGAAGTTCTTAGAGATGTTAAGTCTATCTATAAAAGAGTGACTAGATAACTAAGGATTTCTATATTCTTTGCTTCCTCTGATACCTACAAGAAATAGTATGTTCCTCAATAGTCCCATACGTGAATGAACATTATTGCAGGTTTTCATAGTGGCTTCTATTTTCTTGTCTCTTTAAACTTCATGTAAGGTTTTTAAAAATTCTGTAGCTTATACTCTGAACCAGAAATATTTGTTGCCCTTTAGGGGGTCCTTCCAGAAAAATGCATTTATTCACCTGAATTCAGATACCTTGTGAAGTTTTTAGAAGTCAAGGTAATTGTACTTACTAATTTTAAATCATTAATAGTGATCTATATTAATTAGATTAATAACATCATTATTAAAATAATTAATTAGATCCATATTAATATTAGTTTCTTTATTCTAAATCCTTAAGTTGCTATTTTTCTAACAGGAACAGGCTTTGTCTTGAGGTGCAGGTCTCATTTTTAACAACTTTGAAACTTGATGCTACTTTGGTCATTCTTTCTTTAAACTTTAATTGATTTTTCGTTTTGGTCGTGGCCCCAGCCACTTATCCTTTTTTAAGTCAGTAGTGCATTACTCCAAAGATCCAATTTCTACTAATACCTGAAGCATCTTCAGCCATGAATGTCAGAATCTGTCTCAATAACCCAGACTATTTATAAACCTGTTGGCAAAAGGATTTATATGCTCCCAGACTTCCCCATTAAAATATGGATGGCAGGTTTTAATCAGGAAAAAATATATATATCATGTAATTGCAATTCCCTCAAGAACTCTTTTGCATTTTCACAGTCTCACTAGTAACATTACAATGGCTAAGGGTCTGCCTGTCACTATTTCCATTGTAAAAACCTGCACTATTCCCATCAGAGGCAATAACTCAGCCATAAAAAACCACATGGTGCTTAAACATAAATCACTACTAGAAGTAGATCCTGATTCAGTTAGCTAGTTTAACTGAACTCACTGTAAAGAATGACTGGGAAAACAGTTTGGATGGAGAAAGCAAGAAAAAGGGCTAATCCATAGTATGTTATCTTCATCTGTTGAAGGTGACACACAGTCTTTTCCAGGTATTTGCAATGCCCTTTTCCTTGACTTCAAATTTGATCCTAGCTTCCTTGCAGAAAGGGAGATGGGATACTGAAATCCTTGGAGTTTGGGAAAGAATTTATGAATTTGCATTTAGAAGACCTCTCATCAAGGTCTTAAGTACTAATGACTGAAAATGACTGGAAATGAGAAAAAAATAATGGTGATAATAATTAATAGAAATGTCCAATGTAAAAAAAGATTTAAAAGGACCATGAAAATGTTGTTGAGACATTGCAAGTGGATATGTCTCAAGTGATTATTCAAAAGACAAAGTAGTTGGACAAAGGTACTATATAGTCTTGATATAAATGTCTTGACACTTTCATATGCCTTGTACCTTCATTATTTAAATCATCAAGACTGAGATTTTAGCTGATTGATAGTTTAAATAAATAGTCTTGACAAAATATTCACTAATTAGACTAAAAATAATAAGAGGACCAAAGACTGCTTCTATCACGGATAGCTCCTCAACTAATCATTCCTTAAAACTTTGGCCAATATTTTTGGACAATGCTCAACAAATGAAATTGCAGCTTCTTTTCTAGGGATACTACTTAATATTCCTAAAATTCTACCTTATTAAATGATGTCTAACACTGAGCCTACAATTTATTTGTCTGTTATGTACCGAACAGTTTTTGTTTGCATTTTCTCTTAACACTGCCCAGATCAGAACACACCATTCCCACATCTTACTACTGCCCATTTTTCAAAGAAATGTAAGTGGTAATTGTAGCCGTACTTAAGGTGTGCACATATTAGAAACTTGTGCTTTTGTTGAATAACCCAGAGATGGATTGTATCTCTGAAGCATACAGAATTACATGGAATTTGCTCTATCTATGTTGAACAGTCAGGAGGGATGAGGAAGGAAAATGGTCCATTAAAAGCATTCTACATGTCTCACTAACTAACATTAGTGAATTAAAGTGCTATAGTTGCATTTGTTTAATTTTTTCTTATAACTGTTCTTATAGCCAATCACCACCTGCAAGCACACATGGCCCCAACAATTAAGGATTTTATTCCTTTTACTGGTTTTGTCCAGGGTATAAAAGCTTTGAATATAACTAATGCCAAGAAAATAAGTAACCTTCTCTCTCTAGGCAAGTGTACTTTCTGAGTCACTGGAAACTATCAAGAGTATATGTAGAACAAGAGAATTATGCTAGTGTTCCCTGTTCCTGGCAGTCTTAACCCTTTAATTGATTTGGCTTATAATCATTCATAAAGGTAACTTTGAGAGAAAGATATGCTTTTAATTCCCCTGCATACCTTCTAGTTAACAATTAGTTGGTGATGTCTATGCTTTACCTGCTTTCATTTACACTATGGTTTCAGCCTTCAAATTTTCAATATTACAAATTGATTTCACACTGTCACGTCACTCAGACAGTGTGAAAAGCTGTAAAGCTCAAATTAAATCACACTGAATACCCTGACCTTTTCTAGGTATAAGTTTTAGTTTCATAATGTTGCTTCAATGTAGCTTGTGGTGTGTTAATATGATATATTCCAGCTTTAATTTTAACATGCATATCAGAGTTTTTATGGATGAGGGTTTTTGCACAAAATATGAGGCATTTTCAGGCACCTGCTTTGGCATTTCAAGAAATACTCCCAGAAAAGCAATGAAATACATCCATGATAAGCTACTAAAAAAATATGTAAGTCCCTATTCTGACCCTCTCTCTGCTAAATAAGAGATTTCCCAGGGTACTGGACTTGCTTGAGAAATACTAGTGATTATCCTTTCACTGGGATATTTAAATGTGAAATAAAATGCTTAGCAGTCTTATCCATATGTGGATAAGAAAAATTGTACACATCAGACTAAACATTCGCTCCTTATTTTCTGCTCCAAAGACATTAAATAACCATTTTATAAATTATAGTCTAAGTGCTGAATTATTTAGCTGCTTTAGAAAGTGATTTAGATTTTGACATTTCAGCCATTCATACACTCTAAATAGAATTTTAATTATAAAAAGAAATTTTTGCTGAGTGAAGATAGGTGAACCACAGAAACTCCCCTCTTGGTTCCTATTCCACCTGCCCACACCTTAGACTTCTGGCATCATCTGACTCTGATAATCCTTCTCCAGCTGAAAGACCACAAATTTTCACTCTGTGCATTACAAGCAGTGACATATGAATGTCATAGTTTCAGATTATATTGAAAAATCTGGATATTTATCTTCTGAATCCAGGGCAACTCAGAGTTTATTAAATTAATTCTAGGAAACACAATAGTGAAGTGTGTAAACTATGAACATTATTGATATCTTCTGCACTGTGTCTGTATTCAGATAGTACAGACTAAACCCCCACGTTCTCCCTTGCAACAAGCTGAGTCAGTTAAAAAGAATCTCAGATTGGTGATTCAGACTTGACAGCCAGAAGGCAGTAGCATTCAAGGCCAGTGTTTAGTCTGTCCTCCTGCATAAAGCATGGCCTGAGATTGTCCTATTTTTTTTTTCCCACCTGTTACAAATACTGGCTTGAGTAGAAATATCCCAACTTGAGTTAAATAATTTGGAGACTTATAGCTCCAATACAATATTTTGTATATTCATATAATATATAATGGATGTATAATATCTTTTCAAAATATAAAGAGATTCAATTCCCAGATTTTCTGGCCTGCAATGCACTTGTCACCTCAGCTAATGTACAGCTATCAAATTTCAGTTCCAGGTGTCTATATTTATACAGATATAGAATTTTTTTTCTGAGGGACAGGACAAGTCATCAATTAACATTTTATTACAGAATCATAGAATACTTTGACTTGAGAAGACCTTTAAATGTCGTCTAGTCCAACTCCTTTTCAATAAGCTGAAAAAAAACATTTTTGTTATAATTAATATTTTTCTCATTTTAGGGGACTTTCTATGACCTTCTTTAGATGTCAGCATTTTTCCCAAGATGCTGACATTTGAGCTGGGTGCAACAGTTTAGGAGATTTTTGTACATAGTACCATAGATTATCATCATATAGATTGTCTGTTGTCAAGCATTTATGCATCAAAGATAAAACTGCCTTTTTGAGTCTGTATTCAACTTTGACTTTAGAGAAATACAATTTTTGGATTTCCCTAGACCTATAAATCCAAAGTGGATATCCTGATATATTTTAAGGAAAAGTTTAGACATACGTCTAAATAAATTATTTCTTGTTTTTTATCGTTCATTTTTTGTTATTGTCACCTTCAATAACTCACATAATTAAACTTCACACTATACTCAAAGGCATATTAAAACTGTATGAACATATGTATTAGCAAAGAAAGAAAAGAATTGATATACTAGACCATTTCTGGAGGAGGAAGCAGAGTAGACATATCAGTCCATTGCTTGCCAGTGTGCAGGCACATGAGCTTCATTGTAAATATATATGTGACCTGTGTCTTGAGAAAGACTTTCATGACCTCATCCACAGTTTGTAAATCCCTAACTGTTTTGGGTCAAAAAGCAGAAGACATCATAGGACTGAGGACACAGGAAATTGCACTGGGTTCCCATTAAAGAGTGACTTTTCAGTCCTTATTTGAATTTTAAAGGTTGTAGGGGGAAGCTGGAGGAATACTGATATTTTTGTTTCATTTTCTCTGTGTTCTCTATACTGTTCTCAATCTGTTCTTCAGCCCCACTCTTCTCTTGCACCTTCCCAGCACACACATACTTAGAGATGTTTGCATTCTTAAATGATGTCCTAGAGTCTTTGCAAATGGAAAAGACTGAAAAATACTGAGGCTTAGAGAAGTTTCTATTTTTTTCTACTTTTCTCCTCTGTTCCCTTTCCTGCTCTTAAGAAATAAAAGGTCAAGTACTGACAAAATTTCACAAATGTGATATTTCTTGGGGGTCATAAAGAAATTTTCAGTCCAACAACAGGTGCTTCATTGGCTCCACTCTTCCATTTCAGCCTCTTCTTTCCTTCTTCGAAAGAACTTTCTCCATGCTGCTTTGCTTACTCATTTAATAATAGGCAAATGAGATGCAAATTATTTTATACACTCACTGCTTTTCCATCTGTGTTTCCAATTTAAGGAGGTAGGAATGGCAGGAGAAGACAATTAAAACTAACAGGCTATGCCTATGTTACTAAATTAAAGAAGACCAGGAACAGTTCTTACTCTGAGATAAACTGGCCGTGATGAATTTTCATCCAAACTTCTTGTGACTAGCCTGGTCTTGGTCACATTTGGGATAGAGAAAACAAGGCAAGTAACAGCCTGCTGTGGTTCTCTAGACACTGGTGGGTACACCTACCCAGGACATAAACAAGCCTACTCACCATCTCATTTTGACTTGAACAAAGTCAATAAGGATCCCTAGAAGAAAAGAACAATGTAATTTCTCACAGGTTTCAGCAGGAGCCATACAACTAACCTGGACATGAGGAGCCCACTGCAGTGCTAAAGCAAAGAGTAGTGTTGATTACACTCTGACCTGCTCTTTCACTCATACTCTTTGATATATTTTAGGCAGAGCTAAAACCAGAAAGACACATATTTATATTACCTTATTAAGGTGGTTTTCCTAATTTCTGGGCCATTCTGAAGGGTATGCAAACAGAAAATAAAAGACGTTTAGATACAGAAATCTGGATGGAATATTGTCTGCTCAGCTATTCTTGAAATGTTTGTTTTTCTGAGCCCTTTAACATTTAAATGCTTTTATAAAATTGTCTTCCAGTCACATTTGATAGATGGAAAATTATTAAATTCCTCCCTTTGTTGAAAGAGTCATTATTTGATTCAGTCTTATGAACATCCTGTAACATGATAAAGCACCTATCCTATCTCAGCTTTGTTTCTAATAGAGGCTGATCACAGCATTTGGAGAAAAGATTTTGACAAGGTTGGATGACAGAGACTTGCCCAGGTTTTCACAGTATAACCTCTGAAAACTTCTGATGTTTTTCAGAATATGTGACACTACAGGAATGTTCATCTTGATGTCCCCTCAAATTCCCTTTTTTTTTCATTCATGGTACCCTGAAATCACACATATATATTTTATATTTTTATCATCACATGTACTTTAGGATTTTTGCTTTGCCCTCTCTTTTTCAGAAAGGTTTTAGTTTGCTATTATTAATGCGATCATCCTGTGTTTGTTCTATGCTTATTTAAAAAAGGTTCAAATCAATTCATAGAAATCATCTAAAGCTGAGTTTTTGAGGATTTCATTGATTTGCTCAAAATAGTACCTCACATTGAAAGATCTTGTTGAGAGCTGTTGATTAGAGCTGAAATGAAATTAAATCCTGCATCAATTTATTCAGAGAGTTTGTTAAGCTCACCTTTGCATAATTTATGTCTTTAATAGGTTTAATATGGAAAAGCAGAAACTAAAGTGCTAGGGGAAAGGTGGGATTCCCTATAGAGGCAGTGGGCTGCAGTTTCTGAGTGCCCTGATTTCAGGCAGATTCAGTTGCTCCTGCAAACTGCTTTGAGAAGGGAGTGCATAGAAAAGTTAAACCATGTCATGTTAAACCATGTCACTTTTATAATTTCTCTTCCAAGAAAGGTTTATGCTTCAGAATGTAGAAGATATGTGCAAAATCCACCAAGGCTGTCAGTCTCAAAGCAAATATAAGTATATGCATATGGCATGGGGGAGGAATTTTAAGTATTATTTTATTTGTACTGTGTAAGCAAAATGCCTAAATAGGCCCATGGTTAAAATTCAAATATTAAAAAGAGAAGAACAGGGGAAGAAAAGGAAAAGGGTCATATATATATCCCCATACATATAATTTAGACACATTTTCATCCCTTGCTGGAACTGATGAATATTTCTCACACGAATTTTTAATCTGGCACCAATCAGTCTTTATTCTTACTTGGAAAATGTGATTATGTAAAACACTACCAACCTTCATCTATATATAAAGTTATAAAAAATGAAGGTATGATGCCCAGCATGCACAGACTGTCTAGAGAAGATGACCTGCAATTTGTATTTTTTGCATTCCACTGTTAACTTCATGGTGTTTCTCTATTGTCTGACATAGTTTTCTCTGTACAATTGAGATAAGACACTTAAATATCAGTACAGCTCTGGTACTGAATTTCCAGTGAACCTCTGCATGAAATTGTTCCCTCAATAAAAAGTTGTGTAAATTATTTGCAAGCATTCATACTTATTTTGTTTGGATTGTAAAAGCACATAGGTGTTATACACTCAGTTGATTTCACACTGTAAAGACATGCTGGAGCAGAGTTATCTTCAGAGGTTACGCTTTTATTTAAAGCAATTCTGCCGCTCACTGCTATTCGCACTGCTTGACACACACCGATTCACACATAAGATGAGCTAAGTTGTTTTTAATGCAAAAATGTCATCTCAAAACAAGGTAAATGTTCTCATTTATTTTTAAATATTTCATGCCTTTTCTAATTTCTACCACTTCACTTCATTTAAGACATTTAAGATATCAAATCATTAAAGGTACAGCAAAAAATCACAGAAATAAATCCATGTGATTTGTATTAAAAAAACTATACAATTTTTAGGTTTGTGATATAATACCCAATGGAATTAATGGAAAACTGTAATGTTAATGTCATTAAATATTGAATGCCAGCTATGACCTGATGTCACAGATAGATGTTTTGTCTTTGTTATCTCTATTATTTTTATTAAAAATGATGCCTCTAAAGTGAACAAACAAAAGTTAAAAAGTGTTATATATACATATTCAAATATGTTGCATTCTTTTTGCATTTTTATTTTGGATGTACATCAGTTTATCGGTTTTTACACAGAGTTTAGCATTCTTGAAACAGCAGGTCAAAAGGAAAGAATCAGTAAACCATAAGTTATTTTGTTTACTGTAAATAATGAGAGCATGTTTCATGCTTCTATATCTCTGATTTCTTAACAACTAAAGCACCCTTTTTATCATTGAGATTTTAAGTACATCAAGTGTTTTAGAGGTGTGTAACATTTGTATGTGTCTCACAGTCTTTATCTATATGAAATTGCATCATCTGATTTGATCTCTTTTGCAGGACAAAAAGTTCTTTGTTTAATTGATAAAGAATAAGGGGTGGAATATTATGCTTTCCCCTTTAAATGAAGAATAAATGGTTAATTTAAATAAAAATGTTGCTTTTTCTCAATTAATTCTTTTGGCCTCACATGCAAGTTGTAGGATGTATCTGATGTTTTCTTGGATTAGTAGATCTTATTGTCTCTGTCTAAATAGCCAATGTAAAAGAAGTAAAATGCCCTGGAAGATATTTAAAGAGATGATCTGACATGATGCCAAATAACACAAAAGCCAGAATTACTTCAGCAAAGCCAAAAATATCTATAGAGTGAATTGAAGCATTTCCAACCTGTGACAGAAATTAGTCTTTTTCTATCACATTATCTTTGAAGCTTCACTTTTACTCCCCAATACAGTAGATGTGTGGTTTTTTTACAAAGTACCAGTTAACTTGTCCTATAATGACCTCAAACTCTACTTATTTAGGCAAATATCAAGTTAATAGTTGTTCTCACCTGTTTTACTAATAACTATACCTGTAAGGTGACTCAGCAGATCTTTTGTATTTTTACAAGAAAAATCATAAAGTTGTAAATTTGTACAAAAAAGGATATAAATTTTAATTGAAGGTATACATTTGAGGAAAAAAAATTTAAAGATTTTCACCCGACATCTTGTTATTCTCAGAAGGTATCATATCAGTGGGTCTAAAGGAAAACTAAATTATGAAAAGTAGAGAACTGAGATATCTTACAAACTTCACAAGAAATGTGTAACATTTAAAATAAAAAATATGATGTTCAGGTGCTTCTTAAAGAATTTTTGTTAATATTTTCATGGTATGCTGTTACACAGACCCACTGTAATTTTTTTTTTAAATATAAATCTTTTCAACATAATTTTGAATGAAAATATAAAAAAAAATTCCAGGGACAGAAAAAAATCAGGTTACTAATAACTGTTAAATTTCATGCTGAAATTCCTCCTAGTATTGTCTTGGCTGGCATAGAGCATTTTTGAGGGCCTTCAGTGGTGTTGTTGTTATAGGTCACTCATGAACTTTTCAACTCTGCATACTCAGCTTCCATCCTGCAAGATGCTCGTGGCTACAGTAATATGTCTATATATAACTGGTTGCTGTGCCACTGTGTTCATAAACAGTCAGCTGTTCACAGCAGTGTGGTACTGCACAGTCCCTCATCACTCATGACTTACAATTTATATGCATATTGCCTTGCTTTTGGGGATACTTCCAAATGTGCTGCTTAGAAGTTCAGTTTGCTCCTCACCTGATGTATCTCATAATCAGTGGATGATGAAAGTTTACATAATCATAAACAAAGAGTAAACTGCTAACTCTTTGCAGGTGCTTGATTAAAAAAACATTGAAATCTATATGTTACAATTTATATGTATAAATTGAAGATGTAAATCAATTTTGCTAACAGATGAGCAGAGAGCACTGAGAAGCAAACACTCTGAAATGTTTACTAAAATGTGCACATTTATAATAATTAGTTATTCTTATCTAATTTCTATACAGTCAATCATAAAATTGAAGCCATTCTGGGCGCGTTTGTGTCCGATGTCAATTAACAAGCTCTGTCACAACTCTGATGTCATCACTATCATGTACCTGAGTACATTTAATTTTGCATTTCTGCATCAAATTTGTTGAAATGATAAATAAAAATCCTATCAAGTTGTCTTCCCAGGCATTTCTTACTTCAGGAAAACCCTGGTACAAATCTGTCTGCATGCTATTGCTTAGATTATTTGTTCACCTATGTCTTAGCTCTTACAGGAACATTTGCCAACATCCAGTGAATCATTAGTAATGCCTGATAGCACTAAAGGTGTGTTTCAAAAGATGCTTATATCAGGAGGTTTATTTAACTATGGATATTTTATATTACGTGAATCAGGTAAACTACAGACTTGGTACAAGCATCATTATTCAAGTGCTGGTACCAATAATATTTTTTATATAAGTTCAAATAATGGTAGGCATGGGAATTCATGTTCAGGGGGAAAAAAGCATTTTCTCAATTGGTTAAACTATATGACATTTGTATGCTTTATTATTGTACTTAGCAATAAAATAATTTGTTTAACTTATATGGAATTAATGAGGACAAAAATTTTATGGATGACCCTGCTATATTTTGGTACTCTAGCAGAAGCATTATTTTTCCGGTACTTGAAAGGACATACTAGAGGGCTGGAGAGGAACATTTTGCAAGGATATGGGGAAATGCCTCTAAGATTCAGATTGGAAATTAGGAAGAAATTCTTTACTGTGGTGGTGTGAGACATTGGAACAGGCTGCCCAAGGAAGTTGTGGATACGCTATCTCTGGGAGGGTTCAAGGCCAGGATGGATGGGGCTCTGAGTAATCTGGTCTAGTAAAATGTTTTCCTGCTGATAACAGGGGAGTTGAAACAAAATGATCTTTAAGGTCCCTGCCATCCCAAACTATTTTATATTTTTATATTTAACAGTAACAGTTATATGAGGATTCAGTGCTTGATCTCAGGCCTTGGAATTGGTTCAAGCTTGGTTTTATGTATATAGGTGGGTTCTCATTTAAATCCATTAAATTCATGGCAGAGGAGAAACAAGATTTTTCTCACTCTGCCCAGTTCTAAGATCACAAATTTATATTTATTATTTGGTATTCTTTCCATATTAACATCAGATTCAGGAATGAACACATATTCATTAAGAAGATAACTAGTTTCTCCTTTCTCTTAAGGTTGATTTTACAAAATCAATCAAATATGGGAAAATAATATATTCTTAGCTAATATAAAAGATACAAGATAAGCAACTAAAAAATGTAGGAAAAGAACAATTTCTTTTGGTATAGGATTTTTCTTCAGTGTATTACTGTTCTGTAAAATCTTATTGAGTGGTTGATATTCAGCTGCCAAGGCCAAGAATATTCTTTTTCCCAAAGAACATTAAATTTATCTCAGCAGACTGTCCAAGCAAATCAATTTTGTTAAGACCTGATGAAAATCTATCATTTGGCAATGATGGATGAATATGGTACTTCCTCCAGTCCAATTCAAGTGCTGAGAATAGGCAGCAAAGGTAATTCTTTTAAAAGTGAGGCACAGCAGTATGATGTCTCTTTCTATTAAAGTTAATGTTGAACCACCTACTTGCAGAATGGAACATCCATCAAATAAGAAATCTTAATGCATGAGCAATGTGTCCATCACTGTTTTGAAATGAACAAAGGTGTTGTCATCACCATCATGTTTTATATCTATCTAATACTTTTTATCTTTTACCTTAGTCTCTATTAATGACGTACGCTTGCTGGTGGAAGTGTAAGGAAGACATTGCCTGGAGAAGTTGTGAAAGATCCCTGAAAGTGTTCAAGGCTAAGTTGGATGGGGCATTAAGAAACCTGTTCTAGTGAAAGGTGTCCCTGCTTATAGCAGGATAATTAGAAACAAAGGCTCTTAAA
>VZTB01002332.1:1255-21693 GCA_013397245.1 Thryothorus ludovicianus
GGGGGGGGGGAGGGGGGGAGGTGGAACTGGGAGCTGGAACTGGGAGCTGGAACTGGGAGCTGGGTGTTGGAACTGGGAGTTGGAACACTGGGAGCTGGAACTGGGACCTGGGAGTTGGAACTGGGAGCCGGAACTGGGAGCTGGAACTGGGAGCTGGGAGGTGGAACTGGAGCTGGGAGCTGGAACTGAGAGCTGGAACTGGAACTGGGAACTGGGAGCTGGATCTGGGAGCTGGAACTGGAACAGGAATTGGGAGCTGGGAGGTGGAACTGGAGCTGGGAGCTGGAACTGGGAGCTGGATCTGGGAGCTGGAACTGGAACTGGAATTGGGAGCTGGGAGGTGGAACTGGGAGGTGGGAGCTCGGAACTGGGAGCTGGGGCTGGGAGCTGGGAGCACGTGGGACTGTATTAGAATGAAATGATGTGACAATATGTCCTTTTGTGAGGATTTTTAAAGGCTGCACTCCATAATCTTGGAGAATTTTTCCAACCTTAATGATTCTATGATTTTATGAAAAGTTGCCCCATCCTGCAACCCATAATATAACCCCTCAAAGAGTTATAAGTGATTCAAAAGCGAGCACAGGATTGTGAGGAGCAGTGAATCATCTGCCACAGCAGGATCAGCGGGGTGGGGTCCCTCACGGAATCCCTGGATGACACCCACAGGCCGGATCACTCGGCTCTCAGAGTCAGCCAAGCTGCTGAAAATAGCGAAGGTGTCTTCAACACAAAGCAGCACCCACTCCTCCCCTGCTCTGCACATGATATCCTCCTCAATCCCTCCCACAGAACTCACAACTCCAGTCTTTTCTATTCTAGCTCGTGCCTCAGATCTCAAGGTTTTAGCAGAGCCAGTTTACAAATTGTGTCTTCTTTGTTGTTTCTTCAGCAAAAATTGTCAGCCTTGCTTCCAACTCAGATAGCTGGCTTGGCACACTGGCAGCCAGAGGTTGTGCCAGGGGAGGTTTAGGTCAGATATTACAGAAAGTTTTTTATGGAAAGGGTTATCAGGCACAGGGGTGGAGTCCCCATCCCTGGAAGTGTTCAGGAAATGTGTGGAAGTGGTCCCCGGGGACATGGCTTGGTGGTGACCATGGTGGTGGTGCTGGGTTGATGGTTGGGTTTGGTGGTCTCAGAGGGCTTTCTCAAACTTAATGATTCTGCAGTTCTAAAAAAAGAAAAAAAACAGTAACTTTACTTTTTTTCCACGCATTTATCTTTTTTTCTTTTTTTTTTTTTTCTGTGCCACAAGCCCACAATGAGTGTGGAACAGCTCTGCAGCAGCAGGACTGGTGTGACACGGGACTGGCTACCATACCACTGCTCCCTGCCACAGAGAGCCACGTACTCCTGATTTATCCCTGAGCCATGTCTGGAAATGCCCCATGCCCACACTACAGGGTGGCAGGGGGGCACAGCTCCTGATTTATCCCTGAGCTGTGTCTGGGACTGCCCCATTCCCTGCTGCAGGGTGGCAGGGGGGCACAGCTCCTGATTTATCCCTGAGCTGTGTCTGGGACTGCCCCATTCCCTGCTGCAGGGCGGCACAGCAGGCAGTGTGTTCAGGACATGGCTTCTCCAGGCTCTCAGGAGCAGAGAAATGCCCCCAGGTGCACTGTGCTCCCTGTTTTCACTGGGCTCTGAGCTCCTTTCAGTGAGTGCCTGGGCTGCCAGCTGTTCCAGCTGGCATTTCACCCTCGCTGGGCTGAAATGTCAAGGAGTCATTCACCTGTGGGTGGTGTGAGGGCTTGCCTGGCAAAGAGAGCTGAGATCTCTGCCAAATTCTCTTCCTGATTATTTCAGGGAAGGGTGACTTAGAACATCCAAGAAAAAGGGAAAACTTAAGATTTTATGAAAAAATAAAACATGCAGGATGAGAGATCCTTATGGATACAATCAGGGTCTGATCCTAAAGAAAACTCGAGTGGTTTTGCTGTTGAACAGAGAAATGGAGCCTGGAACAGCAGCCAGGCTTCTTTCCTGACCTTCCCAAGCTGTGAATTTTCACCTGAGTGAGCTAAGGCTGGCAATAATCATTTCAGAACCAGTGCCAAAATCCCAGCCTCTGCCAGCACCTGCTGCCAGAGGTGCCAGGAGTAAACGGGAGCTGCAGTCGCTGCCTCTGAGCTTGCACGGGGCAGTGGCACCGGGAGAGCTCCAGCCCTGGGAGGCCAAAGGGGCTCTGGAGGGCTGGAGCTTAAACCCACCCTCAGTGTGGGGCTCCAGCTCTGCAGCCAGGCTGGGAGAGCTGAGAATGTTCCCCTGGAGAGGAGAAGGCTCCAGGCAGAGCTCAGAGCCCCTAAAGGGACACCAGGAGAGCTGGAGAGGGACTGGGGACAAGGGATGGAGGGACAGGACATAGGGAATGGCTTCCACTGCCAGGGGGCAGAGATGGGTGAGAGATTGGGAATTAAGAATTCCTGTCTGGGCTGGAATTCCCAGAGCAGCTGTGGCTGCCCCTGGATCCCTGGCAGTGTTCCAGGTTGGACATTGGGGTTGGAGCAGCCTGGGACAGTGGGAGGTGCCTCAGGGTGTGGAACTGGATGGGATTTAAACGTTGCTTCCATCCCAAACCATCCGAAGATTCAGGGGATCTCTATCAGCACTGGGCACCTCCTAGAAGGAGACTGTGAGTTATGGCCATGTGAGGTGACACTGGTGGCTCAGCTCGCTCCCAGATCCTCTGCCCCATCAGGTGCCCACGCCTCCAGCAGTGGTTGAAGCGCTCAAGGCCAGCTCTGCTGAGCAAGCAGCGCTCAGCCCGAGCCATGGGGATGTGTCAGCAGCAGCTAACGAGGAGGGAGCAGCTGCAGGGAGCCTGGGCTGGCTTTGGTCACAGCTCTGCAGCTCTGAGAGCAAAAATCGATGTGGGGCTGGAGCAGCGGCTCAGGCTCGCCGGGCGGGAGGAGATGGATGGGCTGGTGGCACTGCGCTCCCAGAGCAGCTCTGGCAGCACGGGCAGCTCCCTGCACGGAGCAGGAGGATGGGAAAATCCATCGATTTCTTTCGTTACACGACTCCTTGAAACAACAGCGTGGTGAAGTGCAAGTGCAGTGTTCATCGAGTCAGCTCTTGTCAAACGAGAGAATGGGGGTCCCTAGACTCTTCCTGCTCAGCCTGCCAAGTGCTCCAGATTCCTCTGAATGCTAATGGAAGCAAACTTTTGTTGAGTGTTGAGCTGTCCCCTGCCCATGTTTATTTTCCTCAAGGAAGAGTAGAAAAATAAATTTAAAAAAGGGGACACACACATCACAAGGCTCCCAAGTCCCCAGGACTCCTTGAGACTCAAACTTTGTCCCTCTTGCTGCAAAGAGGTTGGAGTGATTCATTGACCTAATGAACTTATTTTTTTAATTTGCCTTTTGGTTTGTTTAGGAATTTGAAGGTAGAGAAGCCAGAGTAAATTGGAATTTCAGATATGTGTATTGTATAAAAAATACTAAGTAGGATATTTATGGAAAAGGCAACACAACTTGTTATAAAGCATATATATAAGGGATCTGCGTGAGGGTGAAGTTCAAATCTGCCCAGGGGCAGTCCAGAAGAGGTGTAACTATCCAGAAATACCTTCACTGGAGAATCCTCCATGTGAGTTATGGGAACATTGGAACCATCTCTTCACCCAGGTGGGTGGGAATGGCTCCCTGAGGAGCACCCAGGGCTGGAGGTGTCCTGTCCTCTCATCGCTGCTCCTGCTCCGAGTCCTGCTCCTGCCTGATCCTCCTGACATCAGAACAGTGCACAAACCAAACCAGGTCAGCCACGGCTCCCTCACCTGTGCACAGCAGCACTGACCTCAGCATTTCCCCTCTCCTGCAGCTTTTCCTCCTCTCAGGCTCCACTGCCTGTGGGGCAGGCTGGAAACTGTCCTGAGGGAAAGGGGAGAGGGAAAGCAGGTGCTGGGAGGTGAAACAGGGCAGGGAGCAGGCAGAGGGGAGCTGCTGCAGGGAGGGTGTGATGTGCTCTTGGGAAGGTCTGCTGGGTTCTTTCACCACACCTTTGGTTTCACTCAGGATGATTTTTGCCAGGAGCTCTCTCCGTCCCTGATAGATGGGGATGCTGTTGTTCAAAAATCTATATCAGTAAATACATAAACTCTGCTTTGCCCTAAAATCATATTGGTTTCTTGGCCTGAACAATTTAATGCAGCAGCAGACTCCCCCAGCAAACTGCAGACACTGCAGAACAGAGTCTGAATTTCGTGGCTGCTCTCCGTGGCCTGGCCTCTGACACCTCCCTTCAGCCACCACACGTTTCTATCACTCCTGCCACATTCCTCTTCCCCCTGTCCCACTGGCTCTCTGCTCAGAGGAGTATTCTGTGGCTGTTTCCAGCACGGAAGGTGTGAGATGTTCTATATATATTCCCGACAAGTCTCTAGCAAATGGAAAATGGAAAATGCCACCTCAATTAAATCTGTGACCAGGTTGGCCTGCAATGATTGGATCCAGATGTTCCTCACTGGCTCTGCCATTCATGGTTGTGTAAGGGAAGAGCAGCTGCTGTCATTGCCAGGAGCTGTGCACTGGCACTGTCCCGCACCTTGTCCTTGTCCCTGCACTGGAGACACATGGGCTTGGCAGGTGGACACTCCATGGGTAAGGAACTGGATGGCCACTCCCAAAGAGTTGTGACCGATGGCTCCATGTCCACGCGGAGTGACATGCCTTTGGGATCCAGACAGGAACCAGCTCAGCAGGGAGAGGCAGGCATGGGCACACTCAGGGGACACTCAGGGGACACTCAGGGGATGCTCAGGGCACACTCAGGGCACACTCAGGCTCTGCTCAGCTCATCAAAACCATTCCTTCCATAATAACTGAAATTTTCTGTCCCAGGCTGGGGTCCCAGGGTCACCAAAACCATCCCTTCCATTAAATTCACACCCCTGTCCCAGGCTGGGGTCCCAGAATCCCCAAAACCATCCCTTCAATTAAATTCACACCCCTGTCCCAGGCTGGGGTCCCAGAGTCCCCACGGACACAGGGAGCCACTGCCCAAGGGGAGCACCCCCAGCCTGCCAGGGCCCCTCTGGCTGGTGAGGGACACTCTGGCTGCCCTGGCTCCCCAGGAGGGGTCTCTGCTCTGTTTGTGCCCTCCGAGGTGCTGCAGGGCCAGGGTGGGTGCCAGGAGCCCCAGGCCAGCCCTGGGCAGGCGGCTCCGTGGAACTGCTGCTGCCTCTGCTCAGGAACAGACCCAAGTCAGCACTTTCTCCACCACGCTGCACGGTAATTTTCCTCATCCTGCCTATATTTAACTTTTCCCCTTGGACTAAAATGTGGTTACAAAAAATTTCTGTCAGCTGGAAAGAAGGAACAATGCCTGGCTCAGCGCCTGTGCTCAGCAGTGAAGAGTCTGCAATTACAGACTAAAAAACACAACAATACAAAAAAAGCCCCAAAACACCAGTAACAAAAACAAAGCAAAAAATCTTTTTCCAATTTCTCTGAGATTCTTCCTCGCAGTTGTTTTTTTCTGACAAGGATCAGCAATATAAGAGGGAAAGAGAGTTCAGAGTAGAGAGCAATAAAAGGTAAAATATAGAAAATCAAAATACTGAGGTCTATTTTGCCTGCCAGAACATCCACTGTCACAACGTGATTGCAGAGAGGCAGCACCCAAGTGCATCCAAGTGTTCTGACGAGACTGACTCATGTGGGTTTGAAATCATCCCTCCCTCCCCAGAGCCTCCTGCCAGCCCGGCTGTGTGAGGGAGGAACCCCTGGCTGCCCCCAGACCAGATGCCGGGAGGGGCTGGGGCTGATCCCCTCTGGAAAAGGCTGTCCTGGAGCAGAGGCCGGGCAGAGCAGGAGGATCAAGCAGGGATTTATTAAAAATGTATTTATTACACCCTGGGCAGGGCCAGAGCCCGGCCGGGCCACAGCCAGGCTGAGCCCCAAAATGGGCCCAGAATGGAGCCCGGCCACCAGGGCCCACACTTGGAGAAGTTCTGCTCCAGCAGCAGATTGCAGGCAATTGTCCAATTCCAGCTGCACCTTAGCAAGCTCCATCCTCCTTGCTTTTCTCTCTTGCCTTCAGCCTTGCTTTTGCTCTTGGGCCTGAAATTTGGATGGGCTGTCCTTGGTGCCAGGCTGGCAAAGGAATTGTTTTGTGTCCCTGCTGTGTGAGGAGAGCTCAGCAACGCTGAATGTGAAACCCAGAGCTGCCCCTGCAACAGCCCAGAGTCTGTAAAAGCTAAACCATAAAACATCAGAGGCTGCCTGGGAAGAGCCTGTGCTGGAACAGCCCACCCGAGGCACCCAGGCACAGCCTGGCCCGGGGTGACCCCTCCTCTGTCTGACCCCGCTCCTCCCCAGGCCTTGTCCCAGGACATCCACACCACGGTGAGCCCGGCACCGGTGGCTGTGGCACCGAGCAGGGGTTTGGCAGTGTCACTGCCAGTGCCACAGCAGTTTAACAAGGTCTGATGGTGACGGGCTCTCCATTCTTTACTGGTTTCTGCCTTCCCTTTCGAATTTCTCTCCCACACCTCTCTGGTGTTTCAGACCAAGCCCAGAGTCCTGGAACTGGCTGGCCAGTGCTACACTGGATTTTAGCCCCATTCTCCTCTTTTGAAATCTGCTTGAATTGATTATTTATGTTTAGTAAAGGGAGATTTAGGTGCCATGAAATATTAATGTGTGAGGGAAGAAGGAGCTGTTTAATGAGAGCACAGCTGGGGCACAGGGAGTGAGAACGGGGCTGGGCTCAGCAAAGCTCTGGTCTTGAGCTGCAAAACCCGAGAGTCTGATCAAAAACAAGAAAGAAAGGGGAAACAAAATAGAATCAAGTGAGTTGATTCCCAGCTGGCTCGGCCATGCAAGTACAGCAGCTCAGCAGAAACACATTAATCCCAGCTGGAGGCCTGGAGACTCGCAGCCTGATCCAGTACCCAGCACAGGGTCACGGCCGGATGAACTCCTGACATTTTTACCTCCTGTAAAACCGGCTCGATGGCAATGAGGCCAGAGTGAGCCAAAGGGAAAGGAAAGCACTTTAATGATGTGCTTTTCTTTAGCAAGGCACTGCTCCAGAGAGAAATTCCGTGACAGGATGAGCAGGTATTTTAATTACAAAAAATGGTATCAATAATTAAGACACAAATGCTTTTAGGTACCATTACACTGCAGATCCAGAGCAAACCAGCAGCTGGAGGGATGGCAAAACAAGCTCAGATTATTCCATGCCCATCCCTGCTCAGCAGTCAGAGCAGAACTGGCCAGAGCCACAGAACCAGAGCATGTTGGGTTTTGCCAAGCAGAGGTGGCCGAGCCCCTGCTGCTGCCAGCCCCTGGCACTGCTCGGGGGCAGAGGGTTGGCAATGATGGCACAGCCAGGCGCTTCTCAGGAGTGCTGGCCAGCAGCTCTGCTGCTGCCTGAAGCCATCTGAAGGCCTTTGGGTGGCCCTGATTCCCACCATCTGCTCTGGGGTTCTCAGTGTCCCCCACACAGTGTCCATCACAACTTTGGCACCTGTGCCACCCCCGGGGCAGAGGAGGTCAGAGCACTTGGCCCCACAGGGCCCTTTGGCCTCAGAGTCTTTCCACCATGGAAAATGCTGCAGCTGCATCCACCAGATCATCCAGGAATGCGACCTGCCCTGTCCCAGCCTCTCTGCACCGCCGACTGCCTTTCCCAGCGGCAGGAAAGGAAAAGGAAAATCCTCAGTTGCCGAGCCTCTGGTTCTTCAAGGAAGCTTCAAGAAGAATTTTTTTCATGGAAAGGGTGCTCAGGCCTTGGCAGGGGCTGCCCAGGGAGGTTTGGAGTGCCCATCCTTGGAGGTGTCCAAGGAATTCCTGGAGATGGGAAACTCAGATCTCTGGGCTGGGCACAGGGTGGGCATTGGGCACAGCTGGGACTCCATGGGCTTGGATGGCTTTTCCAGCCTGGAATTCTGTGATTCCTCCCAGCCTTCAGCAGGAACACGGGCTGTGCCCGGGGCTCCCTGAGGCAGAGCCATCCCACAGTGCTCCCAGCCCCAGGGAACCCTCTCCGGTGGGACAGGGGGGTCGGTTTCTTTTCATACCTGCCCAGTTTTTCAGCACGGAACTAAGTTAGAACCCTGCTCCAACTGGTGCCTGAGTTCTGTTATTAATTAAAGCACCAGCTCGAATCCCACTCATTAGCTGAATGAGCAATAACAGCATTAAGCCTCTATCTGTTGATAATATTCTCCAATGGATCGGGGATGTGTCATTTGACACTGATAAACTAGGCAATATTATGAGCTGAATGTCTGAAATGCTACACAGATGGGGAATATATTAATTTAAGAAAATGTTATTAAGTGTTTAAGGAGTGTAATTATGAGCAGCCTTCTCGTTTGACACCTGTGTGCAGTCTTTCCTTGAGAGATAAAGACAGAGCAATGAGAACTGGAAACCAGCCTTCAAATCTCTCTGTTTTTTTTTCTCTTTTTAACTTCCTGCCAAATTAATTACTTTCAAGACACAACCAATATTGTAAAGAAGTTTTGACTGAAAACAATACCAGTGTGCAACCCACAGAAGTCTTCTTTATAATACATTTATTTGGCAATACAAGACAATTTCTGAGAAACACCAGCTCTGCAGCGTGTGACAGGGACAAGTTACCCAGGAGCCAGCAAAGCCCCCGGCAGCACAGCCAGCCACCAGCCTGGGGCTGTGCCAGGGCACCCTGCCAGCCCTGGTCAGCTGCAGGATTCACTGGAATTGGTGGGGAGAGCAGGGCAAATAAATCTTACTATACTGTAGACAGTTCAGAGTTAATTGTTGATTTCCAAATTGAAGAAGGGAAGGCTCCAAGGAGACCTCAGTTACCCTTCCAATGCCCAAAGGGGCTTCAAGGGAGCAGGAGAGGGAAGAGGGCCCTTTGGAGGAGGGCCTGGACTGCCAGGACACAGGGAATGGCTTCCACAGGGCAGGGCTGGGTGGGATATTGGGAATTGGGAATTCCTGTCTGGGCTGGAATTCCCAGAGCAGCTGTGGCTGCCCCTGGATCCCTGGCAGTGTCCCAGACCAGGTTGTACATTGGGGTTGGAGCAGCCTGGGACAGTGGGAGGTGTCCCTGCCCATCCAGGGGTGGCACTGGGTGGGATTTAGGGTCCCTCCAGCCCAGACTGTTCTGTGACTCTGAAATTACTCACTGGATGGAGTGGCACAGGCACTCCCTGAGGGTGTTGTCACGATGGAAAACGAGCGTGGGATGAATCTGTCTTGGTGCCAGTGCCTGGATGGGCAGGGTGGGGTGACTTTGCAAAGTCTGGGGGCTGGTGCTGTGCCAGCAATGTGCCAGGGCAGTGCCCAGGGCAGGCCCCACGCCTCTCCTGAAGGAAGCAGCTCCCCTGCACCACCCCTGCTCCTGCTGTGCCTCCCCCAGCACCCCACGGAACCAGCTGTGGGCAGAACTGGAACACCTCCCTGCAGACACCCCATGCCTTCTGTGAAAATTAATTAATTGAGATACCTGCAGCACTGCCCCATCTCCTCGGACCCAAAATGAAGGTTTGGCAGTGCTGAACACACGGTGGCTGCCTGGCACGGCAGCACCCACACACAGGCACACATGGGCCCTGAGCAGCTGCACCTGGGACCTGCCCGGGGCTGCTGCTGTCCAGCAGAGACTGGGCTGGGGTGGAAGGACACCAAAATCATCCCAGGGAGAGCTGCAGGGTGCTGGGCACTGAGCTCTCCCTGGCAGGATGTCCATGAAGTTAAAATAGGATCCTGGCCCTGCTGAACTCCTGAGGAGCTCGAGAGAAGATTCATATTCACAGCAAAGTCTTCTGCAAACTGGAAAAGCATTTTGTGGAAACTGGCAGCCAGGACATCTTCCCTGTAATGTTGCTGCACAAATCCTGGGAGGAATTTAATCTGGAATAATGTATGAACCTGAGCAGGGGGGGAAAAATCTGATGGAAACTGATGACAGCTGGGTAAAAAATGACAAGAGAGTGGATGGAGTGTTTTACAAGGGGATAAGAAAAAGATTCTGTGCTGTTCAGCACAGAAAAAATGGTTGAATTGAGGATAGGACTGACAGCTGGGAGGAGAACAGGAACAGCCATGAGAAGAAGGACAGAACTCCTGGAGCAAGGAGGGCAGCCGGGAAGAAAACCCCAAAGAGCCACAGCAGAGGCTCTTGGTGTCAATCCCTGGGAACTGGGTGTTCCCATCCTCACATTCTGCAGGCAGCACCACGACTGCTTGACCTGAGGATGCACCCAAGGTTCTCTGCCCAAACTGTTCCATTTGTGAGAATCTAGGCTAAAACTGGTAGATTTTGCAGGCTGTTTATAGCTTTCCACAGAAAAATCCTCCCCTTAGCACATTCATTTTCAATGCAATGTTCTCTTTCATGTTAAGATTCATAAATATCCATATAACTTTTATAATGGTGCCTGTTACCATTGTTAAAAATAAACTGCGGCTTCAAAAACAGAAAATAAATTTATATATTTAACAGCACCAAATTATCACCATAAATGTCCCTTATCATTTTTATTAGCTCTTTTAGAGCCCTGTGTTTCCCTGCCCTGTGTTCTGAGCAGCAGGGGGAGTTTCAGTGTGTCCCCTGCTGAGGTGAGCCGAGGTTCTGCCCTGCTCATCCTTGCTGCAAGAGCCTCCAGTGTCCCTGGGAATCCTCCTGCTGTGAAGGACACAGGCCTTTAGCACTTGGTTTTAATTTGGTCGATTTTACACACGGGAGGATCTCCTCGTGTTTGACAAACACCAGCCCCCAGGTTCTCCTCCAACGGGCAATTCCATTTATAGCACATCCAAAAACAGGGAGAAAGTGGAGTTCAGGATTTCATTCCACTGGAGCAGTTAAAATGTGAGAAATACTGAGTTCATTTATAGGCTTGAATCTGCAGTCAAGGGTGCTGAGCCCTGTCGTTCTTTCCTTGGTGAACAATGACAGGCAGGTAGAAGGGGCATAAGGACACTTTAACCCTGGACTCTACAGCAGCTGGTATTCAAAACCAGTTGTTTATTCTGTTTTTTTTTTCCTTCTTATTTGTGTTTCAAACCCACCCTCTATGAAACAAACCACAAAATAGTCAACATTTCAGCCTTTCCCTCTCCCAGGTGTTAATGGAAAGCAGAAACACTTGGGATGTGCATTTCAATTGGAACAAGCGACACGATTTTTGTCAAGCTACTTCGTGTCAAGCACATAAATAAACATGTGCATAGGGAAAAGGTTCAATATTTCAACACTGGTTCCTTTTTGCAGCCTTCAAGACGCAAGTCCAAAACATTTCTGTCAGGAAATTTGGGTGGGAGGATATTGGAAGGATGAAAAATGTGCATTTTCTGAAAAATGCGTCATAGTCAAACTCGCACCTTTTCAAGAAAACTGTCGTGTCACCTAGCAGTCCTCAGCTCCTTTGAAACTTTGGAAAGCAATCCAAAGCAAAATCGCTCCCAGAGTGATGCTTCCCCAAGCGGGTTCCATCCCCCGCGCCCAGCGCTGCCCCTTGGCCGGGCGGGGGCAGCTCCAGAGAGCAGCGGAGCAGCCAAAACCCCACAGCAAAGCCCCGGGGCTCCCGTCAGCCCTGCTGCTCACGTCCTGCTCGGTCTCTGCAGAGCAATTCTTTACACTGACAGTCCCGAGGATGAACCGGCCTCTGCTCGTCTGGATCGATTTGTATTTCCTCTCAAGGAACTAGGAGCTGAAATACAAATTCAAGCTGAATAAAACATGAAAAAAAGAAAAAATTCTTTTAAAACTGCCACTGAAGCGTGGAAGCCTCTTTTCTTGCCGAATTCTGCTGGCAGAGCACCGAGAGGACGACGCTGGCTCCCAGCTCGCCCACGGCCGGCGGCAGCCCCTGGGCAAAGGCGGGGGCGAGCGGGGGGACACGGCAGCAGCCGCGGGGTGCCCGGGTGCTCACTGCCCATCCCCGAGCCAGCCCGGGCACGGCAGGGCTCTCAGAGTCTCTCAAAGGCCTCCCCAGCCCTCCGCACCCACCCCGAGCCCACCCGCACCCTGCTCACAGGGGCAGCCGGACCGCCGGACACCGGACCGCCGGACACCGGACCGCCGGACACCGGACCGCCGGACACCGGACCGCCGGACAGCGCCCTGCACGCTCAGCATCCCTCCCCTGGGGCTGAGCAGCTGCTGGGCTGTGCCACAAACCCCTGCCAGGGACCGGGCACAGCGACACGGTCCCCCCGAGCCTCCTTCTCTCCAGGCTGAGCCCCTTTCCAGCTCCCTCAGCCTCTCCTCCTGTGATTTCCTCCCTGCAGCCTTCTCCGGACACCCCTCACGCCTCTCCAAACCTTCCCGGGTGTGGCCGAGCATCCCGAGCCGGCGGGGAGCGAGGGGCTGGGCAGCGCCCGGAGCAGGCAGCGCAAAGTGTACACAAGGATACCGAGCTAAAGGCAACAGCACTGAAATAAATGGCAGGCGTGATTGCTCTACTTTATTAGATGCTGACAAGAGAACATAAATCCCTATCTGCAAAAATCGGTTATGTGCATTTGGACAACTGAATAAGGAGGTCTGAAATATTGTTCTATTTACTTTCACGGCACAGAACCAAGACACTCTTTGTTGCCTCATAAAATGCAGCACAGTGAAGTTAATACCTCTTTGCCAGCAGCTTTTTGCTCCCTCTTGCCAGGGACAGCCTCGCTTGCAACTCTCCATCAATCCAGGACCCGCAAGGCCTCAGGTTTATGAATGCGTTCCCTTGATCCAGCACTGAAATAAATGCAGATTATGTGTCTCATGCACAGGGCTGCCTCGCAGCACCAGCATGCCAAGGGCACAGAGGTCACTCCCAAGCTCTGATCTGCTCTGTTGGCTGCTCCTGCCCCAGGACAGCACGAGGGGCTGGGGTGCTGGACACCTCCGGGGGGGGCATGGGGCAGAAGAGGCTCCACCCACGGGGTCTCAGGTGGGAAAAGGTTCACCCACATTTGTGGATGCTCAGCCTGGAGCAAAGGAGGCTCAGGGGGCCCTTCTGGCTCTGCACAGCTCCCAGGGGGGATTTGGGATCTGCTCCCAGGAACAGGGACAGGAGCAGAGGGAACGGCCTCAGGCTGGGCCAGGGCAGGCTCAGGGTGGGCAGCAGCAGGAATTTCCCCATGGAAAGGGGGCTCAGGCCTTGGCAGTGCCCAGGGAGGGTTGGAGTGCCCATCCCTGGAGGTGTCCCCTGGAGGTGGCACTCAGGGCTCTGGGCTCAGCTGGGCACAGCTGGGACTCCATGGGCTGGGAGGGCTCCTCCAGCTGAAAGGATTCTGTGATTCTGTGATTTCTGCCCTCCCACTGCCGGCAGTCTCACCTTCACTGCAGAGCAGAGATAAGTGGCAGAGGCTGCAGCGCTGTGTGCTCTGGATTTGGTCCCTGCCTATCTTTGTTTTTCAACCCACTTATTCAACACAGTTATTTTTGGGAAGCCCTTGGGACAGATTCAGGCTGCAAATTCAACAGCAGAGTCACACAAACGTGTCCCACTTGTCTCACCCGGGAGCCAGCACCGAGGAGCATTTGCGTGTAACTCAGAATCAATGATTTATTCAGCATAAGTGATTTATTTTATTCTGCTCCTTTAATAGCCAAAAGCAAAACTTTCTGTCTTCAGAGGTACTCAGCTCAGTGGAGGGGTTGGTTTTTTTCAAAGACAAATAATCCTGGAGTGTTGCTTGCTGACAACAGACAGGACACGGTGGATGACGCTCCCTGCATTCCACGGTGGGGCAGACAATCAAAGGGGCCCAAATTTGTTTTCCAAGAGCTTCATGCGAGGCAATGTTCGCTCACATTTCCTTGGTATGCAAACGTTAAATAGCAGGCACTTGGCAAATTAAAATATTTATGAAGTTCCAACTCTGAAATGGAAAGCAGGTATGTCTTTTTGCAGTACCTTTAGGAAAAAACTCGAGCTGATCCAGTTATGTGAGGAACTGAGCTTCTGCTGGCAGCTCTGCCCCTCCATCCGGGCCCAGAGCTCCTGCAGTTCTTACACTGAATTTTGTAAACCTTCACTCATCAGTTTTCATTGATTCTTGTGGGCACAGAGCATAGCCAGCACTTCCCAAACCTCCAAATTGCTACCTCATTAGCAGCTCAGCATGTTGTGCCTTGTGCATACCGAATGAGGTGGTATGCCTGTGCATCACACTTCCTTTCCATAAATTTCCATAGAAACATTAAAAGCACAGTTATTCTTTTGGTTGATTTTCTCCGTTGTTGTCTGTCCCCACTTGTTACAGTAGCTGGGTGATTAAAGGGTGTGCATATTCCTAATTTTTCCTTTCAGCTGAGCTCCAGCAGTGTCAGATCTTCAAGCACAACTGACAAACAGAGAGAGCCCATGGAAGGTGGCAAAGACAGTCTGAGAGAAAAACCAAAATAATGAAACTTTCTCAATTAAAATGCCACCGCTGAGGTGAAGGCAGGAGCACCGCAGGGGTGAAATCCTTCAGCTCTGTTTTCAGGGCTTGGGAGCTGTGCAGAGGCTCAGGGTCACACACTTCGGGTTATGGTGCGTGGTAGAGAAGGTCCCCACAGCAAGAAATGCCTAAAACTTTCCTTATTTGGTTTATTATGACCCAGAACTCAATCTAACCTCCTCCTAGACATGTTTTCTCAGTGAGGTGAGACTGGCCCCTGATTTTAGACAACAGAATGGATGCTCCAGAGAAGAGCCAGTGAGAAGAAATGAGTGAGGGCTGGGCAAATACAGGATTCTCTAGAGGGGGAATGTTGGTGTCCAGCAGGCATTGGCTCACCACCAGCAGATCCCTGACAATCCCACTTCTCCAGGCAGAGCAATTTGCTGCAGCTCCCAGATTTCTCCCTGTATGCCTCAGGAAAACACAAACCCCTTTATTCAACCAGGAAAACTCACAGGTGCTGCTGGAAAAGAGCATTTATCCGAGGAATGCGCTCTGCACACCTCCGAGGGGAGCACCCACAGCCCACGGAGTCTCCCAGGGATCCCTCCTTCCTGCAGAGCCAACACACGGAGCAACTGGAACCCAGTCCTGCCGAGAGCAGGGCACAGTGCTGAGGACACAGAGCCAGGGGAAGTCCTAAAGTACCAATAAACCGATGGTGGAATCAGTGGAACATGAGCCACTGGTAATGAACTGGTTCCCAGCTCTCCAGCTCCAATGGAAAGCTCATTTGCTTTATATAATTGGAAGTGTCATACTCAATAGCACTCTCTGAACCCTTTTTTTTTTAAAGAGAATCCACAATAATTTGTTGCAATACAGCCCCATTGATTCCTGTTTGGAACTATAGATCAGATAATTAGACATAATGAAAAGCAGAGAAGGGAGAAGGATGTAAAATTTCTAAAGCTATAGAGGGGTCGTCACCTATTGCAGTGCTTGTATTGATTCTCTTCACTGTACGGAAACCTGGAACTCTTAAGAGCAGCAATAATGGCACTTCAAGTGCTCCTATGTCTCTGAGAGCATGAGAAGAAAAATATTGCTTGGTGCCAGCTCGGTTGTGCCAGAGCAAAGGGATGAGCAGCAGAGGCAGTGAGGGGGGGCTCGCAGGGAGAGGAGGGATGAGAGGGATGCCACCCTCCCAGGACAGCTCCGCTGAGGGAGGGATGGAGGAGAGCAGCTGCTGGGCCCTCAGAGATGCCTTTTTCTCTGCCTTCCTGCTGGTATCAGAGGTTGACTCATTTCAGTGCTTTTTCAACCTGATTCTGCATCTGCTGTTGTGCTCGGGTAGAGGAAGGCAGAGGACAGGAGGAGCAGCACCAGATCTCTGCCCCTTCCCCTCCCTGTTCCCCCCACACCCTGCACCTGGCACATGGAAAATGATCCAAGCACTGCCCTGGCCCTGGCCCTGCTGTCACAAGGCACTCTTCATCTCTGGTACCAGAATCACAGAGCCTGGCAATCACTCACTTCCTTCCTTTTATTTTATGCCTTCTCTGTTCCAAAGGAAAAAGGCTTGAATTGAAGTTTTTCACAGCCAGGCTCTTCCACTCAAGTGCTACAACCCTCTCCCAGGTAGGCTGCTCCTCCTGGGCTCCCTGCAGCGGGAGGAATAAAACGGAGGGGGGACAGGGAGGAGTTCCACAGCCCGACCCTGCCAGGAGCATTTCACCAGGGACACAAGGATCAGGAGGGGCAGGGATGGGCAGAGGTGTTGTCACCTGCAAGTGCAGGCATGTCCAAGGAGCCCTGAACTGGCCTTTTGGGTACCTGTTCAGCCTCAGGGCTTAAAGTGCCCTCTCACCAGAAAGGGTGAGAGCAATCTCTCCTGAGGCAATATTTCCTGAGCATTTCAGCCATGTTCCTCTGTGTGCCCAGCTCTTCCCGTGCCTTCAACAAGCTTTGCACACAGGTCTTGGCTGCAATAAACACTCTTCTCCTGCTAGAGGCTCCGTGCAGCTGCTGCCATCACCCGTGGGGCTCACTCGTGGGGCAGTCCCTGCAAGCAGAGCTGCAGCTCCAGAGGGAAGGAGAGGCACAATGGGAATGAATGGGAACTCTGTGCGTGCTGGGCTGGCTGCACGGCTGCTCCAGCCTCTGGATGGCTCTTCCCACCTCTCCAGGCCCTGCTGTAGGGCAGAGCTCACAGCCGAGCTGCCTTGGGCAGCAGCTTTTCAAGAGAGCCTGGTGCCACCAGCCCTGGGGAACAGGGAGGGGTGCAGGGGAGGTGAGAAGAGTTGGGTTTGAAGCAGGGCCTGAAACTCTGGGCTTGGGTAGGTGAGAACTGGGAAAATGTGCTTTCATTATTTGGGAAATTAATCATGCAATTGTAGAATTATAGAAGAGACCTTAAGATCATCCAGTCCCACCCCCTGCCATGGCAGGGACACCTTCCACTGTCCCAGGCTGCTCCAAGCCCCAATGTCCAACCTGGCCTTGAAATGAAAAGCACATGAGAGCCAGACATGAACAGAAAAGCACTTCAATAAGTTTGTCCTCCTTGCACAAATTCACAGGGAATTCCTTTGGAAACACTCCCTTCTTCCTGCATGGGAGCTCAGTCTGTGTTCATCAAGCACAAAACATCACAAAGTGCTTTAAGCAGCCGAGACATTCAGCGCGAGACTTCACATCGGGAATGCAGGATGTGTGAAACCAGCTCGAAATAGGACAGAAAAAAGGAAGAGCTGTTCTATTCCCCAGAGTCTGCTGCCATGTTCTCAGGCTCTGGAACTTTTCAGCATTTCTAATATGCAGCATTATAAATATTCATACAGACACTCATAGGCTAAAATTAAATGAGCTCGTCAGGGTTATTTTTAGTATAATGGACGTAGGCACTGAGAGAATCCCAAGGCAGTGACTGGGTGGGACTGGGGTGGCTCTGGTGCCTTTCCCCCATGCCAGGCAGCGCTGTTCATTTCATTTCAGGAGAGGAAAGCACTCAGGGGAGAAGCATGAGAGGAGGAGGCAGCCAGGGACGGCCGTGGTTCCCTGCAGAGCTGGGGCTGGCACTGATGGATAAATTCGTGTCACAGAGAGGAGACATCCCTGTGCTGGGAATGCCGGGCTCCTCGGGGTGCTGGGAGAGCAGCAGGGAGCTGAGAGAGAGGACAGCAAAGGGACATCACCCGCTGTGGCTGCTGCAGGGCAGAGCGGGGTGAAGGCTCCAAGGTGTTCTGTTCCTGGCTGGAAAATCGGGTTTGAGTTAGCACTGGGAAAAGGGAGGCTGAGGATTCAGCGACAACACAGAAATTCATCAGTTCAGCTCTGGAAAGGAGAAATATGGAGGGGAAACCACTCAAACGCAGTTCTTGGGGCACGTGGGGATGCTGAAGGGCTGCCTGTGTCCAAGGAACTGAGAGAAGGAGCTCAGGGAGAGGAGGGCAGTGGGGGCAGCTCCAGAGGAAGGGGATGCACCAGCACGCAGCTGGAGGGGGCAGGCAGAGGAATGCTTTTCTTGGGGTACTTCTCCCCATCTATGCCCCCTCTGCACTTCCTTTGGAAGGACAAATCCCTCAGGCTGATGGAAGGGGCGGCCTGTGCTCCTGAACAACACGGCAGCCACGCTCCCGTGGCACCAGTCTGGGACTCTTTCCTCCTGCTGAAATGCTTTTAGTTTTAATCTTTTACAATCTGCAGAAGCATCTTTGAAGACACGAGCTCCAGGGATGACTGAAGAGCTGCTCACGGCGCTGCCTTCTGCAGGTGCTCTGAGGACATGGAAAACCTTCCACTGAGGACAGGCCAGGGCTGCAGGAATGAGGGAAGAGAGGAGAAAGAAGGAGAAGGAGAAGGAGAAGGAGAAGGAGAAGGAGAAGGAGAAGGAGAAGGAGAAGGAGAAGGAGAAGGAGAAGGAGAAGGAGAAGGAGAAGGAGAAGGAGAAGGAGGCAGATCCACCTTCTGCTCCTTTCAAAGAGCTCTGCAGAAGCTGCTGGCAGAACCAGCACCTCCCAGCTCCCCGTGGAATGGGATTGGGTCTCTGGGCTGGGGTTCAGGGGTGCCCTGAGTGCCAGCAGTACACCGAGAGAGGGACACCTCTCCTGTAAGGACAGGCTGACAGAGCTGGCATCAGCCAGCCTGCAGGAGGAGAGGCCCTGGGTTGATCCAATTCAGTCCTTCAGTACCTAAAGGGGCTCCGGGAGAGCTGGAGAGGGACTGGGGACAAGGCATGGAGGGACAGGACACAGGGAATAGCTTCCATTGCCAGAGAGGAAATTTAGGTTGGATATTGGGAAGGAATTTCTGGCTGGGCTGGAATTCCCAGAGCAGCTGTCCAAGGCACTGCTGATTCCTGGCAGTGTCCCAGACCAGGTTGGACATTGGGATGGGAGCAGTCTGGGACAGGGGATGCTCAGGCAGGGACACAGGTGACCCCAAGCCCAGCCTTGGCTCCCCAGGGTTCTGCTGGGGCTGGGGCGCCGCTGCTGCTGCTGCTGCTGCTTTTGCAATATCAATATTCCCGTCCTGCACCCACCTTTTCCAGTCCCTGCAATCAGCACACACCCTCCATTCCTGGGCCAGAGCACGGAACTGCCTTCGCCTTGCAGTTCACCATTCAGATTTCTTTTTTTTTTTGACATAATGTGACATAATGCAAAGTGCTGGCTGCAATTATGTACAGTTTGATTGTGTGCTGGTTTGTCACTCAGGGCAATTATTTCTTTTTAATAGCAGTAATTGATACTCTGAGTTGCCAAAGATAAGAAATCCAGCAGTAAGCAAAGCCATTTGTCATCCCTGCAGCCTTGATAAACAATAATTGAACTGGCTGCCTGTATTGACAAACAGAAAGGCATCTCTGATCCAAGGGAAATGTTAAAAACCTAAACTCAGAGCCTATTTGAAGGAATACCATCTACCCATAAATAAATCCACCATTTATTTATAATATTTTTCTTCTGAGGAGTATTTTTTTTCTCAAATAGTGATATCAGATGGGAGTTTCTTCAGAGTCCTATCCTATAGTATTTATTTTCTTTTTATAATATTAAATATTATTTTTATATCATATATAGTATAATTTTATAATCTATAATAATTATTGTGTAATTATTATATAATAAATGTGTACTAATTATATTATACTATATTTAATTTGTTTATTAAACAGGCAGTGAACTTAATCACCAGAGAATAAACCACCCTGCAGCTCCACCAGGTAGAGGCAGCTATTTTTACATTTAGACTTTGAATTATCAGTGGCTCTGAAATGAGGTTTTTCATATTAAAAAATCTCCCTTAAAAAATGAATTGTTAGAAGAAAAGTCACTCCTTGTCATCTTGCTTGGTTGTATTTGGGCTGTCCTCTGCAGTATTTGAAACAGGCCACAGGTGCTCAGAGTGAGGCTGATGCAGGTTTGAAGCAGCTCTGTTTAGCTGGCAGGTGCGGGGGCTGCAGTCCCCTGCAGGGCACAGGGACCCTGCTGGGAGCCGGGGCTTTGCTGGGGATCCTGCATGCTCAGCCCTGGCTCTGGCATGGACCTGCTCATCGTAAAAAGGAGAAATAGTTGATGCTATTTTGGGGGACGTTATCACACCAAAAGCCTTTCCTCGTGTTTTTATTTATTCATTCATTAACTCCTCTGCAGTTTTGGGAGGCTGGGGGATAAAGCACCCTCGCTGCTCTCTGCTCCTCCCCCAGAGCAGGGCAGGGCTGAGGCCCTCAGGGCAGATCCCATGGCCAAGGCTTGTCCTCAGTGAGGCACTTTGGGCTCTCAGACAGGTCTGTGGTGTTTGGGGCAGCCCATAAGGGACATGGAGGGGTTCTCAGCCCCCAGGGGTTCCCATGGCCAGCAGCTCTCAGTTCCTGGGGTTCCCATGGCCAGCAGCTCTCAGTTCCTGGGGGTTCCCATGGCCAGCAGTTCTCAGTTCCTGGGGTTCCCATGGCCAGCAGTTCTCAGTTCCTGGGGGTTCCCATGGCCAGCAGCTCTCAGTTCCTGGGGGTTCCCATGGCCAGCAGCTCTCAATTCCTGGGGGTTCTCATGGCCAGCAGCTCTCAGCTCCCAGGTGTCCTGCTGGCACTCGGGGCACCCCTGA
>VZTB01002334.1:978-21624 GCA_013397245.1 Thryothorus ludovicianus
CAACACCCCTTGACCCTTCCCCACCTCCATCGGCACCCCCGGACCCCTCCCTCGCTGCCATCGGCACCGCCCCCGTTCCCCCTCACCAGCCCCCGGCCCTGCTCTGCCCCCCGGCCTCTCCCCCCCGCTGCTGGGGGGGGTTTGGGGGGGAATTGCATCGCCCCAAAGCCCGGTGCCAGCCTGGCGTGGGGTCACCGGGCTGGGGTCCTGGCCACCCCCCTCCCAAAATCTGCCGAAATTCCGAAATTCCTGCTTTTCCCGGCCCTGATGGCTTCTCCTGCATCCCCCACCAGGGCAACCGGGCCTTTGTTTGTTAGTGCTGCTAATGAGGGCTCCCCAGTTAATCCGGACTGGTGGTGCCCCCACTACCGGGGGGTCTGCAGGGGGACAGGGACAGTCCCTTCCCCTCCTGGGGCTCCTGAGGAGCCGTGCATTCCCAAATTGCGCCCGCCACCATGTAGGTCAGGGAGCCGGGAATGACAGGGCAGCGCAGCAGGAACGCAGAGCCCTGGGGCCGCCCGGGGGTGGGGATGCCCAGGGCTGGGCTGGGGACTCACCTGGCCCACGGGGGTCGCTGTCACCGTGTGGGAACCTGGGGCAGTGGCAGTGTGTTCACCGTGTGCGAGGTGTGTGACACGTGTGCTGTGTGCTGGCTGCGTGTCACGTCACACGCGTGTCCTCTGCGTGCTCCCCACATCACTGTGCCCTCTCTGCACGCCCAGTGTGTGCTCAGTGCCCACCCCCTGCTCCCCGTGTGGCCCTGGTGTCACCTTGGTGTGTTTGCCCCTGTGCTTGTCACATGAGCTTTGCACACTCAGTGCACACTCAAGGGGAGGTTTCCAGCCGGGTGTGGCAACAACGCTGGGTCTCAGCAGCCGGGCACAGGGACAGTGGGACAGGCTCCTCTTCCCCAGGCTTCCCTTCCCAGGGCTCATCCCTGTGGAATTGGCTGCCAGGGAACGTGCACAAAACCACACACGAGTGTGCAAGGCCAGAGCATCGGCCCAGGGGGTGTTTGCAGGAACACACACACATGTACACATGATCATGTTTTGTTTTTTGCCTGCACACGTGTTGATCCCACAGGACCAGGGCTCTCCCTCTCCCCATCACCTGCTGGGCACAGGGTCCAGCCAAAATCCCCCCACGGGGCCCAGCAGGTCCCTGCACTGGTGGCTCCTGCCGTGGGGACACATGAGCCCATGGACAGTGGAAAGGGCCCCACTGGCCCCAGGCAGCGCTGGCAGCTCACAGGTCACAGCTCAGGGCTTCCTAATGTTTTTTCAGGGAAACACGAATTTTCATGCATTGGAGCCCCCAGCCCCCTCCCTCCTCCTGATCACATCCAGCATCCCAGGGGTGCAGACATGGGGCTGACAGCAGCAAATTCCCCAAGTCCCAGCTCTCCCCAGGATCCACTAATGGTGAGCCCCCTGCCGTGTCCCCGAGGTGTCACCCGTCCCCAAACCTCTGCATTCACCAGTTCACACGGTCTTGTGGGGTCTCCAGGAGCTGTTGGAGCCCCACACTCCAAGAGCAACCAAAGGAAAACAGGAAAGCGAGCGGGGCTGTGCCGGAAGGCGGCTATTGTTGGCCAGGGAGCAGGGGGAGAGCAAGGACCCAGAGAAATCGTGGCCACCCAGTCACCCCTCTGTCCCCCGAGCTGCCCAGTGCCCCTGGATGTGCCCCAGTGTGGGCAGGCGGCTGCTCGGGGCTGTCCAGGGCTTCCTCTCCCTCCCGCCCACTGCTGTGCTTTGGAAAGGAAAATAAACAAACCTCCTTTTTCCGTGTGTTACTTCCCCGGCCCAAGGAGGGCTCAGCTTCCCGCCCCTGGAAGCAGGAGGATTTGGAACCCTGGCTCCGTGTCAAATGAAAAAATCCTTCAAAAAACCAGGAATTTCCTGCTGGGCAGAAACCCGGAGGTTTGACACTCCTGGCGCTGGGGTGGGACAGGAGGGGTGGGACAGGAGGGGTGGGAGGGACGGGGAACACGAGGGACACAGGGGACAATCCCTCCGCCACACCCAAGGACCGCATGGGCTCAGGGCTGAGCTGGCTCCTGTGCTGGTGGATCCTCGCTCTTCCTCCTCACCTTGAAGCCACTGGGAGAGTTTTGGCAGCTCCTGCCAGGCCTCCAGTGCACCCCAATTCCCCACCCTGCCACCATGGGGGTCTCCCAGGGACATGGCCCTGGTCCCTCACTCCCCACCTGCTGCAGGTGAACCCTGCTTGGCTTCTCCAGCTCCTGCTTTACCCCCACATTTCAGGGCTGCCCCTTGCCCAGGACCCCCCCAGCAGAGCTGCCCAGCATCTTGGGGACATCTGGGGGACAGGGAGAGTGATGAGGGGTCATGTGGAGGGGGATGGGGCTGTCGTGCCTCAGTTTCCCCAGCTGGAAGAGGTGCCATAAGGTGAGAGAGTGGCTGGAACACAACATCGAAAGTGCAAGGAAGTGTGTCCTGAGGGAGAGTACAAACACACCTGGGGTGGTTTCACCCCCAAAAAGCCCTTCAAGAGAGGTGCCAGTTCAATGGGGAGCATCCTCCCTCCCCTATCACCCAGTCCTGGCCCTGACACCTCCCACCAGCCAAAACAAAGACAAGGACATGGAGATGGTGGGATTGGGATGGGGTTTGGCCCAGGGATCTACTGGAAAGATGGACCAAGTTCCTCCGGGAGGGAAATCCCTGCAGGCCCCAAAACAAGGGGCAGGAGCTGGGAGAGCTGTGGTTTTGGGGTGTCTAGGAGAAGAGCAGGGAGAGGGCTCATGACACAGTGGGAGTCCTGTCTTAGTGGATAGCAAATGGGAAAAGCATTTTCAGGAGGACTTAAAACATGCCAGGTTCTTTTCACCGTCCTCCATCCTCCCAATTCCCTGGGAAGGGGGAAATCTGCAGCAGCAGCCCTGACTCACAGCAGCTGGGTCACTCTGGGGAAGGCCCGGGAGTGCAGGGATGAGTGCAGGAGGAGGTGCAGGCTGGCACGTTGCACATTTTCTTAGAAGGAGCAGAAAAACTCCCAAACCACCAAAAAATTCCCCCTGCTCCCTTGGAAAGGGCACTGAAACCACAGCAGGGCTGGTACACCCCGTGCTGGAGGATGTGGGTGCCAGTGGCCGTGTCCTGGCAGTCCCTGGGTTAGCAGGGGTTTGTTCACCAGGATCAAAAATGATCCTGGGGCCCCTTCTCCTGGTAAAGCAGCGGGTGAGGAGGGCTCTGCTGTCCCCGTGGGGTCAGAGCAGCAGGTGCCCTCGGTATCGGTGTCACCCGCAGGGATGGGACATGGGACATGGGACATGTCCTCCCCACTCCAGCATTTTCCCAGAAGCATTCCAGGTCCTGCCCATGTTCCTGGAGCTGCTGGCCCCTGGCCTGGCCTGTGCCATACAAGGCAGAGGGAGCACGTGCCGTGCTGGTGACTGTTCCCTTGTCCCAGGAACAGCTGTCACCTCCTCCATGGAGCCCAAAACTGGAGCGGAGCAAACCCAGAGCCCTGCTGGGAGGACACAGGGGCAGATCAGGGCTGGGGGGCTGCCAGGAACCCTGGGGAATCTGGCCCCAGAGGCATCAGGTGTCCAGGGAACACAGAACAAACAAAAAGCACATTTCAGAGCTTAGAAAGCATCCACTGCCCATGCAGGGATGAGGGATGGAGGCACTCCCAGGGTCTGAGGGGCTGAGTGTGACAGCAGAACTGTGCAGGGACGTGTCCTGTGCCACCTGTGCTCCTGTTTCCCCAACTCAAAAGGTGCACAGAATGAGGCAGCACCTCCTTGGGGATGGGAACACAGTCCATGGCCCCACGGCCTCTCTGAAGGGTCCCCCACAGTCTCTGGGACAGTGCCAGGCTGGAGGGGCAGGGCAGGGCAGCGTGAGGACATCCTTGTGTCACAGCACAGCCCCAGCAAGGCTCTGGGCAGGAGCTGCTGCCCAGGGAGGTGGTGGGAGGTGGGATCCCTGTCCTCAGCCAGCAGGACATGGCTCTGGCACAGACCCCACAGACACTCTCACCCAAGGTGGAGAGACCCTTTCAACAGCTCCTCAGTGAGTTCCTGACAGCACCTCGAATTAACACCAATGAAATCCATGCATTTAATTCCTTCATATGTGAACCATTGTCCAAATCTGAGACTAAGACTGGACCTGGGCTGTACCTAAGGTCCATCAGGAGTATAGGAAGCAGGGGAGTCTTGTCTGAACCTTGTACTCAACAGAAGAGTCTCTCTTACCCTTTTACATCTTCAGTCTCAATTCCAACTTGATTTTCCTTAGTCTTTTATAATCCATGTAGGAAGTACCAGAGGGAACCTCATCATTGTACTTTGTTAAATCACACATTCATAGGTTCATATTAAAATTAACTTTTGCTAATAGCATTGACAGCGACGCTTTGAGTGACCCTAAATCACTCGTCTGTGACAAATTGATGTTGTTGGCAGGATCCTAAATCCGGATTCATGGCAGAACTGAGGCCCTGAAGCTCCTGAGCTCCTCAGGGTTCAGGGGATGGAGAAGCCCAGCAGGGAAGGATCAGGGCGAGCCACAGCTTCCCGGGAGCAGCAGGAGACCCTGCTCTGAAGCACAGGAAAGGAGCATTTCCCTCGGAACATACGGCAGCCGCAGCCCCCTCCGTACGGCCAGCCCCGCCCGCTGCAGCTCCGGGGCAGATGCCATCTGTGCTTTTTGGGAAGGGATCAGCCCCGCAGAGAGGAGGCTGCTGGAGCCCTGGGCACGGTACCTGCTTGGCCCAGGCCCTGCAGTGCAGATCTGCAAAGCTGTTCTCTGGGTTCTCAGCACAGCCTTTGTGACACTGCTGCAAGCAACCAGGGCCGGGGCAGAGGAGCAATGAAAGTACCAAGAGATCCTGATCAAAGCTAAACCCCATTGCCAGGCTGGGCTCAGCTCAGGGGGGCTCCATTTGGGGGGCTCAGTTTGGGCAGGCTCAGCACTGGGGCCTCAGTTTGGGGTGCTCAGCCTGGAGGGCTCAGCCCTGGGGACTCAACCCTGGGAACTCAGCTCAGGGGTCTCAGCCCTGAGGGCTCAGCCCTGAGTGGGCTCAGCCCTGAGGGGGCTCAGCTCAGGGGGCTCTCAGTTGCCTGCTCTCTGCAGCACTTGCAGCTGCAGCTCAGGAGCGAGTAAACAGATGAAAGCCTGGGGAGATGAAAGTGGGGCTGGGGTTGCCGGGGCAGAGGCAGAGCGAGGCGGAGCTGTGGCTCCACAGACCTGTCTGGGCAACATCCTGCACTGCCGGGCTCAGCCACCTCCAGCCCTGCCACATCTTCTCCCACAAAGATGCTTTTCCTCCTCCTCCCTTGGCCGAGCTGGTCTCACCTTGGAAGGTCTTTCCCTCAAAAAGAAAGGGGAGCCGAGGAAGGCAGGTCCCTGCAGCCCTGTGGGTCACAGCTGGTTGGGTGCCACATCCCCGGACTCAGCACCCGCAGCACTCCAGGTGGGTGGGAAAGGGAAGCTGAGGAACAGCAGCAGCAGCTGCCCTGGCTCTGGGCTAACCCAGCACTGCTCACCACCCACCTGCAGCTCCAGCACAGCTCAGCACTTGGGGCCTTGCAGGTGTCCTGGTTTCAGCTGGGACAGAGCCAGTTCTCTCTCGAGTAGCCGGCACAGGGCCGTGTTTGGGATCTGGGGTGAGAATAACACTGATAACACACCGATGTTTTGGTGTTGCTGAGCAGTGCTTACCCTAAGCCAAGGACTTTGTGTGTCCCGTGCTCTGCCAGCAAGGAGGGGCACAAAAACTGGGAGGAGCAGGGCTGGGACAGCTGACCCAGGCTGGCCAAAGAGATATTCCACACGAAGGAACAGCACATTCTGCAGCTGAGCTGCACCCACAAAACACTGGGAGAGCTGGAGGGTGGTCCCAGCACCTCCAGTGGGCAGGAGAACAGACAGGAGCCAGTGCTGCAAGCAGGGAACAGGAGGAGCTACAACTGGCGAGCCCCTCACTCCCCTCCTGGCCAGGAAAACAATGTGCATCCCCCAAATGCAGTTTTTCCCAATTTACTCCACCAGCCTCAATTACTGCTCTGGCTCCTTCCCATGGCAGTGGAGCCTCTTGGCAAGTTGGTGAGCTGGAATTCCCCTTCCCTGCCCACTTCTACCCAAAGCTCTTTCCAGCTATTTCAGAGCTGGGAAAACAGCTCAGCCCCCAAGTACAGAGACACTGCAGACACAAGTCAGGACAAACCTGGGCTGCTGGTCAGGCCCATGGCCTTGGGACCCAGAGCAGGGCTTGGAGCAGCCTGGACCGGCACCTGGAGAGCAGGAGGAACTCAAGCTTCCAGGAGCTGTGCCAGGAACAAACACCCACGAGCTCCCAGCTCTCCAGCACAATCCCCAAGGAGCCCAAACACCCTGTGTTTGTTTTGCTGATGGGAAGGTTCTGACGAATGTGCAGTCACGAGACACTCGGCAGCGGCGTGTGCTGTGTAAATACAACTTAATTTATTGGTTCCATTTCAGAGCACAAGTGGTATTTGTACGAGTGTCCTAACGGCAGGACGAGAAATGAGAGAGTCACGTATGTACAGAGATTCCAGGGCATGGGAATGCTTTGTAAGGAAGAAGTGATTAGTGGTGCAGTTTGGTCACTTACTGGTCCCCAAATCCTAGGTAGAGCCACTACCTACCTAGGGGCACTGCCAAGCTCTCCTTGTGCAAGCAGCAGGCGAGGCTGGGGGGCTCTGGCTACACACCAGAGATTTTGGTCCCAGATGTGCACAGCTGGGTGGGGTGGTGATGCTGGGGAACAGGGAGAGAGCTCCATACCCCAGCAGGAAGCGGGATGTGGCCCCGGCAGGGTCAGCGTACCACAAGGGACAGGGAGGGAGGGGATGGAGGAGAATTCCTGGTGCCTGTCCCAGCACCTTCCTTCTGGTGGCTCCCATGAGGAGCTGCCAGCATGGATCTGTGTCCCCGTGGGGACAGTGCTGAGCCACAGCTGGGCTGTGTGTGCAGAGCTCAGCTCAGGGCGGGGCTGACACAGAGGGCACATTTCCACTCCAGCAGCACCGGCTCCAACTGCAGCCATGGGATGGAGCCCAGCCCCAGCTCACTCAGGAGCACACGAGAGCCAGGCCGTGGGGACAGGAGGGCACAGAGCAGCTCTGCCCCAAACCTGGACTCACAGCCAGTGGAAGAGGTGCTGGGGGATCCACACCTGGGGCATCCATCACATACACCAGTCCTGTACCCTGCCTTCAGGGCTGGGAAATGTGTATCCCAAGGGACACACAACACAGCTCTGTCTGAAGTGTCTGGCTCAGCTCACTCAGGGCACATGGAGGAGGCAGCTCAGGCAGCTCTTCCCCACTCCATGAGCTAACATTCCCATCAAGTGGCCAACAAAATATTTTCTTTCTTTTTTATAGAAATTACTATAAAAAAATTAGTTAATCTAGAACATCTTTAAAAAAATATTCCTGAAGTATCACAGTTTTACATTGAAACTCATTAAAAATATAGAATTTCTTAAACGAAACGTCTCTGTTCTCCCCTTGAATCACATCTCCAACATGGGACTGGGGCTCGAGTCCTCGGGAGAGGTGCTGAGGTGGGAGCAGGAATGTCTGAGCTCAGTGGCACATCCGGGAGGTCATTTCCTTCTGTCAAAGGGACACAGAAGACAAGGGACTGTGAAGGAGGATCCAGGCTCCCAGGTGAGGGTTTGGATAAAAAAAACCCTGTGTTCAGCTCTCAGTACCAGTCCTAAGCAGGGGCTGACACTGCTGACCAGAACTCCAGCTTGGGCAGGGCCGTGTTCCCCCCACCAATCCCATTCCCAGCACATCCCAGTCACATCCTGACTCCCAGGTTCCTGACAGTTACACTGCAAGGCAAACTGGTCCTGAATTTGGGCATAGGGCTTTAGAAGAAAATCAGGGAATCCTTAAGGGTTGGAAAGACTCCCAAGATCATCAAGTCCAACTATCACCCACCAGTGCTGTGTCACTGCTAAACCATGCCCCTAAGTGTCACATCCACCTTTTCTGAGCAATTTCAGGGATGGTGACTCCAACACTGCCTTGGGCAGATCTTTTCAATGCCTGTCCCACCCCTTCAGTGAAGAAATTTTCCCTTAAATCCAATCTAAACCTCCACTGGCACAGCTTGAGATGGTTCCCTCCTGTCCTGTCACTTGTTACCCGGGGCAAGACTGAGCCCCCCGGCTGTCCCCTCCTGTCAGGAGTTGTGCAGAGTCAGAAGGTCCCCCTCGAGCCTCCTTTTCTCCAGGCTGAGCCCCTTTCCAGCTCCCTCAGCTGCTCCTGGGGCTCCAGACCCTTCCCCAGCTCTGGACACACTCCAGCCCCTCAATGTCTTTGTTGGAGTGAGTGGCCCAAAACTGACCCCAGGATTTGAGGTGGGGCCTTCTGAGAAGAACCCTCAGTGACTCCCCCAGCCCTGTGCTGGCCACAGACCCTGAGAGCCCCACCTGTACCTGAGCCCACCCAGACACTCACCAGGGGCTCCAGCTCCTTGGTGTCTATGAGATTGAACTCTTTCACAAAGTAGTAAAAGTGCTTGTAGCAGGTGTTCACATGGGCCTCCGAGCCCATCTGGGTGATCCTGTCAAAGTGGTGGATGTAGACGTGGACAAACACCCGGAAGAGTCTGGAGAGAATCTTCTTCACCACTGGGAGGAAGTTCTTGGGGAAAGGAGTACCTGGCAGGGAAGAGTGGCCATGAACAGCATTCAGTCAAGTTAAAACTAGTTGCTTAGGGCTAAAATAAATTGGTAAAATGGACAGACTGAGGCAAAAACGCTTCTGTCCTTGGTAATTTCCAGCACCCCTCTTCTTTTTCCTTCCCTTTGGATCACATTTTTCAAAGCACAGATTTTTTAAGTGACAAGAGTGATGCACTGCTGTGACTGAAAGCAGAGCCCACATTCCCAGCAGTTATTTCAGCCAGGCAAAAGTTTTCTTCTACTCCTGTTTGATGTATTAACAGTGCAATACACCAGATATAACCAAGCAACTTCCCAAAGGAAAGGGCTGGTGCTGTTAACTCCCCACAGTTATCCCTTGTTTTGGTACATCTTTATCTCTTTGGTTAAAAATTAAAGCTGTTAAGGTTCTCTTTGAAGGCTCCAGGACTGTGTTTGGCTGGGCCCCTGCAGCAGAGCAGTCTGGCTATGCAGCCACCTCCGTGGGATATCAGGGTGTAAAGTTCACACTGTTTCTGGAGGAACAAGGATGAGTTAAACCCTTTCCTTGCTTTGCCAGAGCTGCAGCATTTCAGTCAGCATTAAAGGATCTGGTAAAAGCTGAGCTGAAGACAATAACAAGTAAAAAACCCCAAACCACAACCCTCGTGCTGTCAGAAGTTCATCCTGCCCAGAGCAGAACCAACACCCCCAGTGTGGTCCCCAGAGAGCTGCAGCAGAGCCTGTGCAGCCTGAGAAGAACGGCTGGGGAGGGTTTGGTGCTTCAGCTCTCTTAAAACTGGCTGTTTATGGCTCCCCTCCCCTCTCTGCCCACTCCACACCAGGTTTAAGGAGCATTTTGGCACAGTGGAGGATCCCTGTGGATGCTCAAGTGGCAGATGTGCCCCAAATAGGGACCAACTGCATCCCATCAGAGCTCCAAAGGGATGAACATCAGGGCAGGAGGGAGGGAGCTCTGCTGCACCTTGTCTCCTCCATCCCAGGAGATGGAAGCTCTGCATAGGCTCAGTTGTATTTACCTGATAACTTAAGAGACTAAATTTTTCCATCTTCATCACAAAATAAAACCCAACAATCTCTGTCCCAAAGCTGTTTGGATATGGAGATTGAGGTGTCTTAGGCCAAACTCCTGTTTCCATGGCCCTGGCAGTAGATGACACATGGCCCTTCCCTCCAGGCCTGTGCCAGCATCCCACCCCTCAGGAAGGGCAGAGACAGCCAGTGTGGCCTCTAATAACAGAGGGGGTGATTATGGTATGTGGCACCATCACCAGGTGACACAGAGCTGTGCCTCAGACCTGGGCTGGCCATCAGCTCCCAGAGAGCCACCCTGCATGCAGCATGAGCCACTCCAGAGCCACCTCAGAGACTGACTGCTCTAAGGGCAGCCTCTTGTTTCAGTGCCTCGAGGTATCCATGACTCCCAGTGGGATCTGGTACAGCTCTGGGTATTTCAGCAGAAGAGCAGGGAAGAGCTCACTGAGAAGCAGAGAGGGAAACAGCTCTGCCACAGCAGCCAGAGCATCTCCTGGAACAGCAGAAGCAGCTCCACGAGAAGGCTCCACACCCACCCCCCTTCCCTCCTGCCCAGCTGGGACCCAAACTCACCGACATTGGTGGGGAAGATGTCCTCGTTGTTGATCTGCACCTCGATCCAGTCCATGAGCAGGTTCATGTACTGGGGCGCCGACAGGGCCGTGGGTTTGCGGTACTTGTGCTCGTCCTGCCACCGGTACTCGTACTTGGGGCCGCCCGACATGACGGGGCAGGACTGCTCCGTGCAATAGTCACTGATGGTGCCGTAGATGAGGTTGATGCGGTTGAAGAAGTCCACCACGTGCACGGCCACCCAGTCGTTCTGCTCCTCGCCCGGCGGCAGCTGCACGGCCACCTTCAAGTCCAGGCCGGCATTGAGCGAGGCCTGGGCCTTCTTGTGCAGCTCAAACCGCTGAGTGCCCGGCTCGAACTTGCGCTTGGGCCGGAAGGTTTTGTCTTTATTGAACACTTGCTTCAAAGCGTGGGACATTTTCCTTCTCTCGTGTCTCTTTCAGGCCCGCAGCGGTGACAGCCGGAGGCGCGGCCACTTCCCGCGGCAGGGCTGGGGTGACTCTGATCTTCACAGAAACCTCCCTCCGCTCATCTGGTCCTGATCTGCAACACGGCACAGAAGGGCAGCGATTAGGAGCAGCTCTCTCAACAGGAAACCTCGTCTAAATCCCATAGGAAGAGATCTGGGATGCCATCTGGGCCCTCGCCCCACATCTGAGAAGGGGGGGAGGCCATGGCAGCTTTCCTTCCTCCCCCTTCCCTTCCCCATCTGGAGCAGAGGGGAGGGGAGGCTGGAGGGGTGACCTGGGCTGAACAGAGCCACCTCCTGACCTATTCCATGTGGGAATGAGGGAACAGGCCCCACAGCCATAGGAGGGGGCTCCCACTCACCCCGACATTGCCACACCATGAGACCCCAACCCTGCAGAAATGCCACCACCTGCCTGGCTCACACACACTGACAAGGAGGGGTAAAACCAGCTGGGTTTCACCCAGATCCTATAAGCACCTCTGTATCCCCCCTTTGGGAACAAGGCTGGGCCAGGTCATGTCAGCTCATAACACAGCTCAGAGCTGCTGCCAGACAGCCCCCACCAAGCCAGCCACTGAAAGTGAGAGACAGGAACCAAGGGGTTGAGGGCCATGTGAAGAAGAAGAAGTCACAGCTCAGGCACCCGGAAAGCAAAGATCCTGAAATAACACGAGCCCTGAGAGCAGCCACAGCCTCTTCTGCAGGTGCACACAGAGCAGAAACATATTTCCCATTTCAGTTTAGCTCCGTTTACAAGCTGAAAACTGGAAGATAAAGGAAAGCTTCCTCTTCCAGACTGTAGAAAAGAATCAGCTGCAAGGGTGAGACACAAGTTGAGATCTGAAGGGATGCTGACGAGAAACACAGCTCTGTTGATCTGTAGCTAATTATACCTCCTTTGTTCCCACATCCAGCCCCTCACAGAATTTGCACAGGCTGCTCTTTGATGAAAGCTTAAGGCATAAAGCTTTGTGTACCAAAAATATTATTTTATATGTGCTGGAGAGAGAAATGAATAAAGCCATAGAAATTTAGCTGATACCTTAAATAGCATAAATAAGTGTCCATAATGTCATAAACAAACAAGCAAAAAGAAACCCTTTCCCCACGCAGAATCTACTTAGATTTACATGAAGTCACGGTGTTGCTCCAATAGGTAAAGTGTCCTCAAATCCTGGCAAGCACACCCCAAACTCAAGGTCATGACTACCACGGCTGCAATCGAGCCTGTCTCAACAGATGCTGCAGTGCTAATCAGCAGTTCTTCTCTGGAGAAAGATTAAAAAGCTTTAAAGCCAAGGCCTCTTGTTTCCTTAATTACAGTGAGGAAGAAACCCCAAACCACTCCAGTTCACCCCACTAAGAACAGGCTCAACATTTCCTGCGGGAACGGGCTCAGTGACCTCTTCCATGCAGGAGCTGAGAGATCCAAACCCCAACATGGGCCACGATGCGTTGGGAGAAACCCTAAAAGCATTTCAATGTGGTTCAGTGATATCTACCATGGGCTGAGGGGTGAATCCAGAGCAGAGATGTCATCATGGAATGATTTGGGTTGGAAGGAACCTCAGAGACCATCCAGTTGCAACTCCCTGCCATGGGCAGGGACACCTTTAGTGTGCAGGGACACCTTCTACTAGGCCAGGTTGCTCCAAGCCCCATCCAGCCTGGCCTTCCTGCTGCCAAAACAGCTGCTGTGACCCCGTGAACCACTTCAGGGGAGGCAAACTCAGCACAAAACCCTGGCAGACGTGTCCTTTGGAGCGTGATCCTGCCCCAGACGTGGCAGAGGAAGAAGAGAAGGGTGTGGAGAGACAGCTGAGCAGTGCTGGTTACCAGGAGCTGTGTCACAGCCTGGCCACATCCTGTGGCAGAGCAGAAGCTCCAGAGACTGCGCCCACCCCAGAACGGAGGCACAGCCCCTATGGAAGGAGCAATGTGGGCAGCAGGTGCTGAGGCTGCTGCTGCTTCCAGCAGAAAGTTCAGGGAAGCAACTGCAATGAGTTCCCTGCACTGGAGATGGAAGAAAACACATCCTCTCACACAAGAAACCACAAAGCAGCAGCAGCAGCACCGCCCTCCATGCAGCTCCCTGGAGCACCCACAGCATCCCTGGTGCAGGGTCACTCCATCCCTGCTTCTTTTCTGGAGGATCTGCACTGCAGGGCCTGGCATGGATGTGCAGGGAGTAAAACCAAGGGTAAAACCAAACATCCCCTGGCTTTGGCCCCACACTTTAAGAAACAAACACCAACCATTTTTCTCATCTGAGTGGTTCACGGAATCCCAGGATACCCTGAGCTGGGAGGGACCCTCAGGGATCATCAGCCCAGCCCCTGGCCCTGCACAGACCCCCCAACAATCCCACCCTGGGCATCCCTGGCAGCCAAAGGTGTCCAAAGGCTCCTGGAGCTCTGGCAGCCTCGGGGCTGGGACCATTCCCTGGGCAGCCTGGGCAGTGCCCAGCACCCTCGGGGGGAAGAACCTTTCCCTGAGCTCCATCCCAAGCCCTGGCACAGCTCCAGCCCTTCCTGGGCTCCTGTCCCAGAGCAGAGCTCAGCCCCTGCCCCTCTGCCTCCCCTCGGGAGGAGCTGCAGCCCCCGAGGAGCCTCCCCTCAGCCTCCTGTGCTCCAGCTGAACGAGCCAAGTGCCCTCAGCTGCTCCTCAGAGCCTTCCCCAGCTCCTGTCCCTCCTTTGGACACTCTCCAACAGCTTTGGATCCTTCTGAGCTTGTGGTGCCCAAAGTGCCCCAGCACTGGAGGTGAGGCTGCCCCAGTGCAGAGCAGAGTGGGACAATCCCTCCCTGGGCCTGGTGCCCCCCAGGACACGGTGGCCCTTTGGGCTGCCAGGACACAGCAATGGCTCAAATCCAACTTGCCCCCAACCAGGACCCCCAGGGCTCTTCCTTTGGTGCTGCTCTGCAGCCTCTCATTCCCAGTCTGTCCCTGCATCCAGGGCTGTCCCATCCCAGGGCAAGATCCAACACTTGCCCTTGTTACTTGTCACATGGTTGGGGGTTTCCCAGCCCTCACATTTGTCAGGGTCTCTGTGCAGGGCAGAGTTTACTTGGCTGAGGACATACTCATCCTACAAACAAATTCCTGATCCTATGGAGACATCATCCCTGAGAACTGGGGAGCTCAACACAGCAGCAATTGTCTCTCAGACGATTCAGCATCTGTGTGAAGCATTAGCAAAATGAGTAGCTGAGACATCAAGCAGATGCAGCCTATTTAATTATGGTCTCTGACTGCAATGAGCTAAAAGAAACATTTAGCTCTAGGAAAAAAAAAAATAAAATAAAGAGGCACAGAGACCAAAGCATCCCTGACATTGCTTGGAGATGATATCATCTGTACAACACCTACTTCCACAGGCAGGAGTCACAGCTGACACCGCCCCCGCACACAAGGGAAAGGAAAGGTTAGAGACAATTGGGAAATGGGACATGCAAAGCACCTGGATGATATCTGCAAACTTTAAAGGTGGGGGGAAAAACCACTCCCCCCCAAAACAAACCTCAGTACATTTTGTTGCCTCCTCCTTTCAGCCAGCCAAGATCACAGCAGACGTCACTGGTGCTCCCAGAGGACCTTGGCCATTGCTCAGGACCACAGAGCCCATGACCCCCGTGGGCTGCCCAGAGCACAAACACACCTCCAGCTTATCCCAAGGACACGGGAGGAGCAGCTCCCTGCTGTGCTGGACTTGCCTGCCCAGGGGTCTCAGGGCCCAGCCCTCCCCTCCCAAAAGCTCCTTTTCTCTGACTCCCAGCTCCAGTTCTGTGCTGGTTTTGCTGCCAGGGCTGTTGGCATTGTCCTGCCATTCCTTTTCCCTCTCAAGGAATGGTGGATCATGAGGAGCTGCCTTGCTCTAACACCAGGCTCTGGGCAGAGGAAGCCCAGGTGGCTGCTTCCCAACTCTTGGTCACTTGTAAAGGCAGCTGAGAGTCTGGAAAAGGGAAGAGTCACCTCCTCCAAAACACCAGGAAACTGCCTCCCCTTGTGCCCTGCTGCAGCCATCCCAAGGTTTTCCAGGACCTAGCAGAATTCCTGCCCTCCCTACAGAGGAAGAATGGCCCAGAAAGGACTCCAAGAGTCCCATGACTGCTCCATCAGTGCCAGCCACAGTAGCATTCCACGCTCCCCTCTGCTGCCAACACTGCACAGGGGTTTAACAACAGCCAGGGAAAACCAGCAAGGCAGGGGAAAACCAGCAAGGCAGAAGCCAGCAAGCTCCTACCTGTGTTCCTGGCCCCAGCAGGTCACTCCTGCAGAGGGCTCAGCCCTGCTCTCTGCACCCCCTGTCAGTGCTGGCAGGCACCGAGCCCGAGCTTCCTTTTCCAAAAGAGGGGAAAAAACTTCCCCGTTTGTTTGGTGGGCGGCCGCAGCCCCGAGGCTCCGCAGCTGGGGAGGGGTCAGACACGAGGCCACCTCCCTCCTCTGTGACCCCAGCGCTGGGCTGGCCACATCCTGCAGCCTCTGGTAGAACAGCCCCTCTGGTCAAACCCTCCATATGCTGCTGCTGCCAGGGAGCAATGCAGCTCTTCAAATCGAGGATTTGTCCAGTTTCCTGTCTGGGAAGCCAGACTGCTGTCCTTGAATCTCACCAAGTCCAGCTGTTTGTAACCCTTGGGTGGGGAGCCTGTGACAGCCACCGTGTCCCCAGAGCTCCCCAGGACAGGGGAGCCACAATCCTGCTTCCCCCTGAGCCATTCCCAGGGCCCTTAATGCCAGCCAGCCCAGAGTTCCCAACACAGGACACAAAACCTCCCTGACTGATAAAGCAGCCCTGATAAAGGTATTTTGGATGCACTGAGCATTTCAAGTAAAAACCTGAATTTACAGAGTGAGAAAGAGAAAAAATGCAGCTTCCAAAAGGCAACTTGCACAAAACAGCCAAGACAGATGCACATGCACATTTTTTCCGTAATTCCACCCCCCCTCCTTTCACAAATCCCTTCCCATGGCCACTCTGCACCAGCTCAGTGTCTCAGGACAGGATGATCCTGGTTTTCTCCGATCAAAGGAGAGATTTTACTACAGAGAGCAGGGACCAGAACAATCCTGGCAGCCGCACTGCACTAATGGCAGCCAGTTCCTGTGCCTCCAGAGCCAGTCTGGCAACAAACGAGGGACGAGACTCCCAGCTGCTCCTTTGTATGGATTTGTGATATGAGGAGCGAAGGTCTGCCCCGTAGCTTACCTCGGGTAGGGCAGGGCAGGAGCAGAAGGGCTCGGTGTGGCTGGAAGGCACCTCTGGCCATTCATAACCCCAGCCAGCCGGCACTTCCACGTCAGCCTCTTCCTGTCTGGCACTGACTCCAGCCTCCCGGCCCAGGGAGCTGCCAATGTTTTCCCAAAAGCTAATCCTTCCCCTCTGCAGGCTCTGCCTTTCCTCCCGCAGGATCCCTCCGTGTTCCCTCCGGCATTGCCTTCCCCGCCCGTCCCCCGCGCTCAGGGCCGGCAGCTGAAGCTGCTCAGAAGCTTCTGGAGAAGGAGCAGCTCGAGCCGGCACAGCTGCACACACCAGCCCCACTTCATCCTGCTGCTCTGCACGACAACATCCACAGTTTTCTTTTAGAAAGTGCTTTAGCAGCAGCCTTTGCAACCAAATCTGAACAGGGGCGCACTGGAAATGCTGAATTCCCAAGGTTTGGGCAAACAAAGAGCCTTTTGTGTTTCACTGGAGTCAGCTTTACGAAGGTCCTGCCTGCTGCCAGCCACCCCCAGGCCCCACTATTCCAATCCACTGCACAATTTGGAAATTCCCAAGCAAGAAATGGTACAGTTCTCCTGGGACTTTCCACTTCTCCTGGGACTTCCCACATCTCCAGGCCCTTCCTGGAAAGAGGGTGGCTTAGGAGAAGGGAAGAGGTTGGTTTAGGAGCAGGACAGGCTCTTCACACATCTCCAAACCATGGAGAGGCAGAGCCTATCTGCAAGGCCATATGCATGAGAAAAGGAAAAAGCACAATAAAAGACCAAAAATAGTTATCCTGGACTTTAACTGGCATCTCCTTTGCCCCTGCAAGGCCGAGCATTCCAGACAATCCTAAAGTTGAGTTAGTTTATGAAATAAAGGGAAAGGCCCTGTTAAATTAATGTGTATCTGGGATAGCAGAGGACCCACCCAAAATGAGGGGAGCTCTGGCAGAGCCCACCAAGAGCTGCAAGTGGGAATGCTGCTGATTGGATCAGAGAGCCCAGGTCAGCCAGCAGTGAGACACCAGCATCCATCCCAAGCTGGATGGATGAATGATGGATGAACAGGGAGTTTATTGCTTGGCTTCAATCTCAGGATATACATTCAGACCACGAGCAGTGACAGGGGGGACATTAAGGGTGACACTGCACAGGGATGCTGAGGGAGGGCAGGTGAGGCAGTGAGTGCTGGGGAGGCTGGAAAACCCAGTCTGGCAAGGGAGAGGGAAGGCAAAAACCCCAGATTCCAGTGTGGTTTGTCCCCCTGGCCTTCCTCCCCACAGCCACACGAGACAGTAAGTTCTGTAAAAGGTCCCCTCCTGCTTCCCCCCCAGAGGGGAAGGTCAGGCAGCAGATGCTGCCATTTCCAACTGTTCCCGTGGAACAGCAGTGACTGCAGGAAGCCCCACGGAGCCCCGGGTGTTACTGACTCAGGGCCAGCCCTGCTGCCTCTTACGTGACATGTGCAGCCATTGCAATGTCAGAGCCCGCTGCTGGGAGGTTTCCATGGATCCAGCCGGGATGGGGCTGCGTGTGGAGGCAGAGCTAATCCGCTGCAGGCTTTGCAGGGCTGGGCTAAGCTGACAAGCTGGGTCACGACTCCAGTGCACAGGTTAACTGCACACACAGGTATTTCCAGGCCAGAGCACAGCCAGTGACGGCACGGTAGGAGCAGCTCCCTCTTTTCCAGGTCTCAGAACAGCCTGGTCCTTCAGGAAGGCTTCTTGCTGTGTCCATTACAGGGCTGGAAGGGCAGTGTGGTGTTTATTAGCTGAGCTGCTCATCTCTCCCTGCTTGTGCAGGCTCTGTACTGTCCTCACAGCACAGGGATATTTCTGGGCCCAGAGCAGTTCTGTTTCCTCTAACTTTGGGATGTGCCCCCACCCGAGTCAAAGCTAACATCAGTTTGGAGCATGAAATTTGCATTAGGATGATAAAATGACTATGGCACCATTCTAACAGTGGGCTAGGATCCCAGGAAGTGTGGGATCACACCCCAGGGCAGAGCTGGAGCACGAGCTGGCCACACGACCAGCCCTTCCCAGAGCATGGATAATCCCAGGGACAAACATCCCTTTTCCCCACGTTAATGTCACACATTGGGATGAATGGCAGGATTGTTTCCTGCTGACAGCAGAGGCCCACGAGGCCTCTCCTGCCCTGGCAGGAGATATGGGTGTAACTCAATCCCTTAGCACAGCTCCAGGCACAGAATGAGCCCATGGATGTGGAGCTGGAGACCACCTCAACACCAACCACATCACACAGCGAGAGCAAAGAGAGAAGGAAGCAAAGGAGGCCAGATAACAACCCCAAGAAAGGCCTGAAGAAAATACAGGGCCTTTCAGTGCAGCCATGGGGCCAGCTCAGTTCCTGCTGCAACCTCAGCCATAGTCTGGGTGGCTCCAGCCCATCCTCTGTCCCAGGAGTTCCCTGGGATCAGCACAGGGTCACACATGGGAGTGCCTGGCAGCATCACCACGGTGGCCTTGTCTCACTCACACTGACTCAACACCAGCACCAGCCCTTTGGAACCTCAGCCAGCTTTCCTGGAGGGAGTCAGAGCTCCCAGAGTGCAATGGATTGTTTTACTCTGGCTTTGCCCACCTGTGAAAGTTGTTGTTTCGCTGGGTTTTTTAATGTCCTTCGCTGCCTGCATCCCTTCCTCTGCCCTCCCTTCTGCTTCACATACCCAGAGCAACAACCCACCCAATTCCACCAGGAACAGAGCAGCACCTCGACCACACCACCAGCTCCAGAGGGAAGCAGGCAGCAGAGCAAACCAGGCCTCAGGGATAACTCTGCCTCCCAGGGGTACCAGGAAAAAGGAGGATAAAGGTGCAGCCTAAGGTGCACTCTTTATTGACAGCATTAGCTGGGTATTACATATTCCTAAAGATAAGCTGATAAACCTCCAGCAAAGCTGGTTCTGGATCCACTTACAGCAGCATTTATGGCTCAAGAACCAGAAAATACTTCCCTGTCTTACTAGAAATCAAAACTCAGAAATTGAAAGCAATGCCCTTCTCATACCTGTGGGCAGGATTGGAAAGATTCTGCAATCTCTCTGCTCTGACCCCAGATACTTTCACTACTCACAAGGGACATTTTCTCTCTCATTAGTGTGGCCATGGAGATCCCTGCCCCTCACAGAGGAGCAGGAGTGACAAAGCACAGCACAAATCTGGACAGTCCAACCTCCAAAATGGGACTAAACCACCCCATTCCAGAGCAGGGGGTACTTTTCACCCCATCAGTATAAGGACCATCTTAGATGTGGACAAGGAAGCAGCTGACAAACAGCTCCAGGGGCAGCTGAAGTGAGGCAAGACAACTTTTCTCAGGATGCTGAGTCTGCTCCAAGCTCCCCAAGCCTTGGCCAAGCACAAGGGAGAGCCCATTTCCATGTCTGATGATGGCACAGGTGACAGTGCAACCCCAAGTGTCAACAGAGCATCCCAGGAGCTGCAAGGTGAGCCAGGCATGGGGAACCAGCTCCCTGCACTCAGCTCCTTGCTATAAACCAACAGCTCCAGCTTTTGCCACCATTGGCAAGAATTCCCAATGCTCCTCTCCCTCTTTCTGGAGATTTTGATGAGTCACAAGCTCACCCCAGGTTCACCCCACAGTAAGACAGAAAGTGAATCTAAAACATGGGATACACAGTCCAGGGAACAGCAATGGACAACCAGGAAGCTGGATGTGAGCCTAGAGCTGGGAAAGAAAGCAGAGTGCAAGGACGAAGCCCTGGAGGCTGTGATAAACAGGTGGCTGGGGAAGTTTCACATGTCCCAGCAAAATCCCTCCCTGCCCTGCAACTGGGCAAAAGATTTACAGAGTGGAAAGGGGCTTTTAACAAAGGGATGGAAATTCAGAAAGTGTGGCCACTCTGCAACTCCAAGCTCTAGGAGGAGGGAATCCTGCCTTTCACTAGCACTGACAGAAATGCTTTTCCCAAACATCTGTGCTGGACACTGGACAACCCCAGATTCCCTGTCCTTTCCCTCCAGAGGACTTCCTGCCCTTTCCTTTTGCCTGTCCTTCTCACACAGCTTTCTTTGAAGGAGCTGAGCTCACTGTTCCACAGATCAGAGCAGAGGCAGCTCTGTAAGATCAGGAATCCTGAGCCCAGAGCAAGAGACAGAAGCAGAGCAAGAGTTTGCTTTTAAGTTCTCCTGACAAGTTCTCCCTCATGACAGCTGAGCCGTGGCTCATCATGACCTGAAAAAAAAAGGAAAATTCCCCATTCCCCGACCTTCAGTTTAGAGACAGAAAGGTTTGAACTTCAGGGCTATGCCTTTATCTACGGCAGCTGGGCTGGAGAAAGACGGGAAGGAGAGGTGGGATAAAATAGGGAAGTTGCAAACTGTAACTTCACAATTGTGCCACCAACCCCCTTACCCTCCGCAATGTTTTCTTTTTCCGCATTATGAATTTTTCAGTTGCTCATGAATCCTGCAGCAGCTCCGTCCCCTTCCCGGCCGCTCTGAAGGGAGGGGGCTGTGCCCAGCAGCCAGGCTCTGCTCGGGATGTCCCATCCAAGGGGTTTCTCCTCCGGGCCGGGCCAGCACAGGCAGATCCGTGCCTTGATCCATGGGATCCCCGCCCTGCCCGCCCCGGGCGCTCCTGAGGGGGCTCAGGCCGGGCCGCAGCCGCCATCGCCCCCCGCCCAGGCAAACACAA